>JAATLQ010035205.1:231950-271741 GCA_013421005.1 Heliconius erato x Heliconius himera
TGTAGGGGACAGTGCCCTGTGCCTACTTGGGTAGGGAATACTGCCCTTCCTGAATTGTATGAATAAAAGAATGGACTGTATAAATAAATATATATTAAAGTACTTAAGGTGACTAAAGTTAAAAGGTAAGTGAGGACGTGTGCCCGGTCGCTCCGGCCGTCGTCGCTCCCCCCGCCGTCGCTCCGTCGCCGCGCCCCGCTCTAATGACGCGCGATGCACTGCCCGCGCGCATTGGCAGGCGCAGTGTCCTCAACAAGTTTATTTGTTTAATTTTTAATATTTTAAGGTGGTGTATGTAGCTCGTGATCCACGCGATGTCGCCGTTTCCTTCTTCCATCATAATAAGCTAATGCGCATAATGGATGTTGAACTGGAGTTTAAGCCTTATTGGAACTATTTTATAAAAGACATGGGTAATTTAAATGTTATCTATCTTTTTTCTTTATCTTACAATCCTAAAACGGATTTCTCTCGGTGAAACACTTTGAAAATTTGTTTTAGTTTAAATTAAAAAAATAAAAATTAAATTAGCTTCACGCTGTATCCCGCACACAGCAGGGTAGGCAGAGGGAACCTAGTGTTAAGACACTCCGTTCCCCACTTTCTGCCGAATTCTGGAGGCATTGCGTGTTGAGTGGCAAAACTCAACGCCACGCTTAACCTCTAAGAAATGGAAATATAAAGGCGAAGAAATGGAAAATTGTTTTAGTTTAATTAAGTTAAAGGCTATGTTATATTATATCTATAATATTCTTACAATAAAAAATAGATGAGGCCAGTCGTGGCGCAGCGGCACGAGGTGCGACTGTAAAACCTATTTGTGGGTTCGATCCCCACTCGAGGAGATGAAATGTTTACTTAAATTTATATTTCCATTTCTTCGCTCTGGTGTCGAGGTTAAGCGCGGCGTTGAGTTCTGCCACTCAACACGCTATGTCTCCAGAATTCGGCAGAAAGTGGGGAACGGAGTGTTTTAACACTAGATTCCCTCTGCCTGCTGTGTCCGGGATACAGCGTAAAGCTGATTTAATTTTAAATTTGATTTAATAAAAAAATATGAATAAGTTGTATTATGTAATTTGGGAATATTTTGAACAGATTCGTAATAGACTTATCTATAAAATCTTAAGCGATAAAACTAAAACAAAGATTTGCTAAAGGTAACCTTCATATGTTTTCTTTTATAATATGTTCAGTAGCTATGTTGAATACGAGTAATATATTAGATTTGTTTACGTATGCTTAGGTACCTACCTGAGCTTTGCATTTCTGTGAGTGTTCATATATAGTGTAGGTGTAACGCCACTTATGCTTGGACCAAATCGTTTGTACTGCTGTTGCCGTTGTAACCACTTGCCTACATCTCTTGCCATGCCATATATTTATTATGGTACATCGATTGACTGTTGTAAACGCGATAGTTGTGAGCACTGCGTAATGACCTATTAACATTTCCCTGCTCTGACAAAATGCGGCGTTGAGCTCCTCGCAATGTCTCTAACATTACCTACCTACCTTGCTATATGCAAATGAATATATGAATTAACTGTTCGTGTTTAAATTTAGTTTTAAATGAAATTTAAAGCAAAAAAATATTTAGCTTTATATCCTCTCGTATATGGAGCGGTCAGGGAGCGCTACATATATGTATACTATACCTATATAATATATAATATTTATCAATTGATACCTAAATTTATGACGACAGGAGCTTGATGATATATGTTGATGTTCTTGTGATAAAAATGTTTATCAATTTTCCTATCTTTCCACAATTAATAAAGGCCAGTTGAGGCCGAGGGGCGCAAGCCTGTGATGGTAAAAGCTACAGGTAGTGGGTTCGATTCCCATTGGAAGAAATGAAACATATTTAACATTTTCATTTTTTTCGAAGCAACATGCGGCGTTGAGTTGCGCTACTCAACACGCATTGCCTCCAGACTTCAGCGAAAAATGGAAAACGGAGTGTCTTAACATTAGGTTCCCTCTGCTTATCCTTATGTGTGCGGAATATAGAGTAAAGCTAAAAACAATCTACAAGAACAGAAAATAGGGCAGGTAGTCAATTGAAAGACATTTTGCATGACATATTTATACCTTACCTTGACTAAAGTGATGACAATTATGTTATGCTAATGTTTGTGTGTTTTAAGGACTTGCCGGGAGGTATTCGACGTGTCGCAAAGTTCTTAGATAAAGAGCTAACGGAAAAAGATGTGGCTGCTCTTACAGAACATCTAACATTCGACAATTTTAAAAATAATAAATCTGTCAACATGGAGGAATTTCAGCAAAAAGGAGTGTTCAGGAGTGACGGTGGATTCGTGAGGAAAGGTAGTAGATATACTTGTACAACAATAATATGATAGTAAGAACAAATATAAGTATTACTAATTGTTATTATAGTTTTGTCGAGCACTGAGGCTGTAGTAGTACAGTGGGATAGCATCTGGCTAAAAACGCGACTGTTGTGGGTTCAATACCCACTCGTGGAAATGAATTATTTTCTTTTCTTCGCTCTTTGCTTAGCTACAAAGTGTTGTCTTTAATCATATTTGAAAATTGGTCTCTCTATTAATGAAGTTTGTTAAAAACTATGCAACACCAGAATATTAATATAATATTAATATTATATCATAGAGTGTGGAAATTGAAAATAATATAATACTAGAATATATTATATTAGAAAAAAAATCATTTATTTAATTGCAGGTAAAAGTGGCGGTTGGCGAGAATATTTCGACGAGGAGATGACAGCGCAAGCTGAAAAATGGATCGAAGATAATACTCGTGGCACTGATTTTAGTTTTCCACACATGGAATAGTATTTCCGATTCTCAATGAATGTCTATATCATAATTTATTCAATGTAATTAACTTTTTTTTTGGCTTCACGCTGTATCCCGCGTATAGCCGAGTACGCAGTTGCTACTGTTAAGGTAATCCATTCCCTATTTCTGCCGAAATTTCGAGGCATCGCGTGTTGAGTGGCGAAACTCAACGCCTCGCTTCACCTTGTTACCAGAGCAAGGAATTATAATTAAAGTTATTATTATAATTAAATAGTTAATTTTCTCGAGCGGAAATCGAACCTACAACCGTCGAATTTACAGTCACACGCTCATCTTAAAGATGATTATCATACAGACTGTCGTGGTGCCAGGGGTACGAGCGTTTATAATAAGATGTATGTAAATATTATTTGAATAATATCAAATATAAAATATAATTTATGTAAAATGTGTTTTTTTATTAAATTATTTTTTTGCTTATAGTTAATACTACATTATCAATTAAGATGTAATGAATGCGGCTTACAACAAAACTTTTATGTTTATTGTTTTGTAATTTTAAGGAATTACAATGATTACGAAAAATAGAACCAGAAAAAAAACTTTAAAAAATATATAAATATTATATAAATTATATATAAATATTAAATAAATAATATATATATATATATATATATATATATATATATATATATATATATATATATATATATATATATATATTATATTTATTTAATATTATATATATATATATATATATATATATATATATATATATATATATATATAATTATAATAAATAAAAAATATATAAATATTAAATAAATATATATATTTATTTAAAAAAAATACCTTAAAACAATATATCAATTCTACACTTGTCTTGGATCCTCATTATTTTACTCCGGTTGTTGTAATGATTGTGTTAATTATAAATTCTTCTGTTACATCATGTCGGACGAGCCAACAAATCAGATACAGAATCCAGCTTTTGTATATAATATAATATTTTATTCACTCTTGTTACTATATCATATAAATATTAATTCTAATAACTACTTGTCTCGACAATATCTTAGAATGTAATGAACGCAACAATGAACATCTTTTTCTTTCGAATGGGCCGAGGCGCGGACGTGCCGTGAGATGGGACTGGCCTCGCCGCCTCTTACGTCTTTGGAGAGGGTGTAGTGAGACTGAGGAACGAATCCTGCCTATATAATGGGCGTTTGCGACCATGCGCGTAGGAAAGGAATGGGCGGGTGGTCCGTCCCCACCCCAGAATGTTCTGGTGTGACCCTCCAGGATTTTTACTGACCAAAAATTTTGATTGAGGAAAAAACTCTAATAAGATACTTTCCTTTTATTCACTTAGGCAATGACTGGCGAATTATTATTGCATTTTCAATAAAGAAATATATTTTTAATTTTTTTTTAAACCTGGGAAATATCTTTAGTTTGTTTGCGACTCTGGTTGAATCGTCGGGATCTAAAACGCTACGAGGGCGTCGAAGAAGCGGGTGTGGATGAGGAGCGTACTTAGACGCTTTGAATGAGTGGATTGGAGTTGAAATCTGCACGCTCGTAGCGCTTGGCTAGACATTTGCAGAATTCCTTTAACGTTTCTAATTCGAAATCTTTGTGAAGATCCACCGGATCCATTCGGATGCCATGCGGAGGAATTTGTTTTGGACCCTCTGAAGGAGATCTATCTTGGTGTGTGTGAACACGACACAAGCATAGGTCATGATGGGACGGATAAAAGTTTTGTCTAAGAGACATTTTACTCCGCTTGCATATGAGTGGGTAAAGCCTGCTCATGACATATGTAGCCTTGTTTTTGACATACGTAATGTGCGGCCGGAAACAGAATTTCGAATCTAGTACGACGCCTAGATACCTAGCTTTGACCTGGGATTTCCAGGGGATCGGTTTATTTTGTAAGTGAATAGTCGAGACGGTCTCGTAACGCTTGCGAGAAAAAAGGACGGCTACGCTTTTCTCCGGGCTAACCTCAAATCGCCACCGCCTAGGGCGCAGGTAGCTCGTTGCAGTCTTTCGGCTATGATCCAAACGGATCCGTGGTGTAAAGGGAGGTGTCGTTGTCAGACATCCCAAGTTCGACTTTATCTGTACGCGGAATGTCGCTAGTGTAAAGCGCGTATAAAATTGGTGATAGTGTGGAGACTTGCGCGACTCCGGCGCGAACGGGTCTAGAGGATGATCGTGTCCCTTCTAACCTATACAGTAATGTGCGATTCGACAGATATTCCGAATGATATAAACGAGAGAGTCTGACAGTCTGGCATACGACGGGGCTGGAAGAGCAGGCTGCTTTGCTAGATCTAGTCGAAGGTTTTGGCTGTGACTAAGAAAATGGAAATTGACAGCCGAGTCGCTGCGAATCGAACTACGGATCTATAACCGAACTATTCATTGAAGAACAGTTGTTTTGTCTCGACTATTTCTTTTAATCTACTGAGAATGATTCTTTCGCAAACTTTCCCTAAACTGCTAATGAGACTAATAGATCTGTAGCTGGAGGAAAGGTTGAGTTTTTTAGGCTTGCGAATGCCTATTACTGTCGCTTTTTTTTCTTTTCCAGTTAGAAGAGCGTTGAAAATTAGGACCAACAAAGAAATGAATTAAGTCGGACTTAGCCTTATAAGTCTGTCGGGCAAACTGGTTGCCCAGTCGGGCATCGAAGCCCATTCTATGACCGCGAAGTCAACTTTCGATAAGTGATCCGGGTCACATGGCAGAGTGCTCGGTGAGCATTGTGACTCTACTATCTGCGAGGCATTCCGCCTTTTCGAAGTCGTCGGCAGCTATTGTGTTATCGGGCTTAGTGAGAGGAGGCATAGTCTCCTATAATATATATAGCCAATAATATAGTCTACACGCCTTACATTTATAACATAGCAATTATTATTATTTATAATTTGCCACAAATTTTTCGTGATGACAATAATGGTGCAGGGGCACAACGTGTGACTGTAAACGACTGGTTGTGGGTTCGATGCCCACTCGAGGAAATAAAATATTTATTTAAATTTATATATTCGTTACTTCGCTCTGGTGTCGAGACAAAACGCGGTGTTGAGTTGTCATGTTTGTTCAAAACACAACATATCTTTTTAGAATTTAAAAAAGTGATCAAGACTGCCAAAATTTATTGATGTTATTGGTAATTGTTATTATATTGTAAAATGGCATGTTTTTATAAATAAATAATTATATTGGTTTATAATATAGGGCTAAGTTCTATCTAGAACTCTATAGAATATAACAAAAAAATATATTGTAAATTATTGTGTAAAAATAAACCGTCATGCCTCTGAATTTGACGACCTCGCACATTTCTTATTTTATTTAAATGAACAGATCCTTGTAGCTGATATTTCTTATAAAATATTTTTAAAATTGCTTAATATTAAAAAAATACTATCACTTAATATTTTTAATGTTCTTTATTTATATTATTATTTATATGTATGTAACTATAAGACGCGCGATATTTTTTAAAACATATCTTTAACATTGGATGAAATTACAGTTATACATTTTATCGGATACAAAATAATATCACATGATAATATATATATATATGCATTAGCATTCAGTACATCAAAAGGGAAAAACGGAAACCTTATACGATCACTTTGTTGTCCGTCTATCTGTTAGTCAAGACCATATATCTCGAGATCAAGTCGAGGTAAGCTGTAATTAATATAAAATATTCAGATTTACGGTCTCTTGAAGCACAGAAAAAATCAAGTTCTATATCAACGTAATCAAAAGATACGAACATTTATCCACAGTTTTTACTGTATTTTGTATGAACTTCGCCGCGTAGTCAATTAAAAAGTGAGAGCTTACAATATAATTAGACAAAAAATCCGAAAAAAAAAAATTAATAGATATTTCATAGAAAAATATCATTACAAACTCATATTTGTCATTTAAATTTACTACAAAATGAGTGCACACCGGCGTATGCCAACTTAAATTTGTCAACTCTATTCGCCGCGTAATCAAAAGCTATAATAGACTATTTCGCGTAGACCTACAGTTATGAAATTTGGCAAGAAGTGAGAATTCGTAGTATAAATAAAAATCCGAAATCCGAAAAAAGATATTTAAATTGCAGATAAAACGTATAATTAAAGCTTATTCTTAAAAAATGAGAGCATACGCTCGCAAATTTGAATATTATAACTTGTACTTCTCGTTGACACCAATACAGAAATTGGTACGAAACACTCAGTGGACGAGTCCGACTAGCACTTGACCAGTTTTTTAATTTTTGCATCATGTTCAATGTGTAGGTACAAACAAGGGAATGCACAGTAAGATAGGAGCTGTAATAAGTGCTATCATATAAGTACAATTGCCAATTATTTCGTAATTCGTGTGTATTTGTTTTCAATAACTGATAAACGAAACAACAAAATAAAATTTAAAAGTAAATTGATAGGTATATATTTATCGAATTTTGCATCAAAAAAAATTTTATTAATTAAAATTGTTTTGTATACACAAACGCCTACAAGTGTAATTTGTACGCTAAGCACTATTTTTTCATTTAAAGTGATAGTATAAAATGTAGGCTACACATTGATAGGACTTGAATAACAGCAGTTGCTCGTTGGATCCGACGGCGAGTGCGTGCGCAGTTTCGATCGACAGTTTCGCGTGACACCAAAATTGTTAAATTTAAAATGGAGAACAAACTTAACAATAATTATCCCTTAGAAATAAAGGACGTGGAACCAGAAACAGCAGACATGCTTATGAAATATTTCACTGGTAAATATAAAAAAATATATTTATAGTTATGTTAGGTATTGATTTAAAAAATTACATACTATTTAAGAATAATTACTGTTGTATAATAACAACTTATATACTAACACTAGAATATGTTTACAAATTATGAGGTTAAGGATATTCTGCGAGTTGTGTACCAATAACTTTGGAACCTCACGCTCTATCCTGCATATAAGCAGGGTAGACAAAGGAACCTAATGTAAAGACAGTCGGTTCCCCATGCACCGCTTGTAAATGCGCGGCGTTGAGTTCCGCCACTCAACACGCAATGTTACAAGAATTCGGCACAAAGCCCGCTGGAAGCTAAAAAAAGAAATATGTTAAAAAGTAATTTAGGTACATTGTAATGTGGCATAACATAAGGTTCAGCAAACATCGTTTAATTAGAGAAGGCGAAGATTTATTAATTTTTATAATAGAATACTTGTGATCAAAACATAAAATATATTTGTTATAATTTAGTTGCCTAGTATTAAAGTAATTAGTCGTACTTAAGACACAGCTTACCTCTTCGTTGCATTCCAAAAACCAAAAAACATTTTATCAAATTATCACCCCCCATGATTAGCGTACGCAGGGCATTCCCCCGCGATCGCCATCACTTCACGAGCGTCCATCAAAGCTCGTAATTCTTATCGTCAGGGGCGAGCTACACTCGCCCCTCCCAGCCCGGTGACGCTGTCAAGACCATTCCAGGTCAACAGCATTAAGTCCAGTCGAAAAAAAAAAAAAAAAAATTATCAAATTATTTATAACTAGCGAACCGCTCGCGGCTTCGCCAGCTTGAACTGTTTTAACTCATATATATCTGAGAAAAAAATATATAGTTTTAACTTTTGTTTTAACTCATATAGTTTTAAAAATAATATCTTTACCTATATTGGAAAGTAAACATTTAGCCAATTTAATAAAACAGTTATTTATACCAATTTTGTCAAACAACATTCTTTATACTTAGAGTTAGTTCCCTTAATATAAACCACCATATTATTTCTAAGATTAGCGTAAACAAAGGCACAGACAAATAGACAAAAAAGCCCGGCTCGCGCTTGTCCGGTTTTTTTCTATTGGTTCTATCACATTAATAGCATATAGCGTTAGCGTTAGCGCATACCAATAACATTTTTTTCTCAGATATATATCTTCCATATACAAAACCGATCACGCACCACCGATCAAACACCGTTACGTGTTTATTATAATTATAATATAATAGAAACATAATGATAAAATATTTTTTTATAATAACATTAATTTCCATAATTAATGCTCCCAGAAATATTGTTCAATCTTTAATAAAAGTTTTGTAAAACATTTCAGGTCATATTTTTTAAATTATACTAAAAAATTAATGAAAGAAAGCCTGTTCCTTTCTTTTGCCCATTAAGGGAAATGCCGGTCCCTTTCAACATTGGCATTTAGTGCCTGCATCGCAAATATTCAAGAACATATCCTTAGTTAACTCTGTAACTTTTTTTAGTCCAGTTGCGTTCAGAATTATAGTCCATTGGTTATTGTCATTCTTTTCAAAAAATTCTGGACTTTCTTGCTTGATCATATTATTGAGAACTATCATCTTAAGGTAAAAAAAAATTAAGTACAGTTGGCACTTATCGAGTAGTTCGTCAATCATCAACATTAATAAAAAAATTACAAGATTTTTATTCCGGACTTTTGGGATTTTGATCTGGAGCAGGGCTTGTTAACGTTGCTAATTCATATTTAAAAATAACATTAATTACCGGTAATTTAATACAGGTACTTGAGTATTTAATATATTCATTCAAAGAAATTAAATTTAATATTTTCATTTCGCTCGCTCTGGTGTGGAGGCAAAGTGGTGGCGTTGAGTTGTGCCACTCAACAGACAATGTCTCCAGAATTCGGAAAGTGGAGAGCGCAGTTTCGTAACACTACCATCTGCCTGCCCTGTTACAAACAAAATTCAGTCAAAAGCATGCTTACTAAGTTACTTTTATTTAATACCTAGCAGGTGCCTAGTTGTTATGGACCATTAACAACTATAAAATATACCATAGTAATATATACCTATTTTGACTAAAACGACACCTATTAAATCAAGTTAAACTGTATTTACGGAACTATATAGGTATACTCGTATAATAATATAATTTGTTATAAACACATATCTTACCATTGTACCTTTGCTCTTAAATATAGCTTGCATTGTCGACTACGCTGAATACACGCAAGTATTATTTATTTTAACATATTTCATACGTACGTAGGCAGGTACTTATAGAGGCTAGTGTGATAAATTACTTGTTTAAAATATGTATATTATAAAATTATAAAAGAAGTTATGTATATTATAAAAGAAGGGTCTGGTCAAATGCAAGTCGGGCTCGCTCGCTACTTGATATTAATTTCAGCTTCATACCTATACGCGATCTCGAGATAAATGGTCTTGACAGACGGATAGACTATATACAAGGTTCCTTTTTTACCTTTTGAGCTACGGAACCTTAAAAATGTTAATATAAATGTTTTTATAAATTTGTGTAATGTTGTAATTGACACCGAATATAGAAAACAATTAGCACAATCATTAAAAATCAATTATGCGGTAATTACTAAATGATACAAGTCGTCGACCATTGACTCTAAAGTCTTAACTGAAGTCGAAAACATGAAATGTAATCCAAAATGGTTATTAATTGCTTAAAAAAATAAATAAATTAGCTTCACGCTGTATCCCGTACACAGCAGGGTAGGCAGAGGGAACCTTGTGTTAAGACACTCCGTTCCCCACTTTCTGCTGAATTCTGGAGGCAATGCGTGTTGAGTGGCAGAACTCAACGCCGCGCTTAACCTCGACACCACAGCGAAGAAATGGAAATATAAATTTAAGTAAATATTTCATCTCCTCGAGTGGGGATCGAACCCACAACCGGTCGGTTTTGCAGTCACACCTCGTGTCGCTGCGCCACGACCGGCCTCAATTAATTGCTTTATTAATTATAAAAAAAACTAATAAGAACAATACTAATAAAAACAGTGAAGAACTGTGTAACGATTTTTTTAATTAAAATTAATAAGATTAACGTGACCAAAGTTCAAAATTTTTCGGTTGACTCAAAACGAGACGAGCTTTCTTTTTCTAATATGGCTTTCGTTAAATTAAATTCTATGACCCCTTGATTTCCTGAAAAAATATTTCTATTTAAAAAATATATACGTATTTCTACATTTACTTAAAAATGTGTATTTCTACACTATAAAGAAAATCTCCAGGCAGTACTAGTTCAGGACAAAATCTATCGTTTCAGATTTTGTCAAATGTCAATTGTCGTCAAATCCTAAAAAATTATAGCTTTAAAAAGGAAACAAAATTTGGTATCAAAGCCGCATGTTTAAGTGGAGTATCAGATGAAAAGCTTCTAGCAGCTAGAATTTCAGAAAACCTCGAGACATCTAATTTTTGTACGGAACTCTCGGTGGTTGAGCCACACTCGCGCTTGTATGGTTTTTTTTAGATATAATAGACACTTTAATAAATAAATTTATACTTTCGGTTTTTGAAACTTTTGAAAACTAGCTTACGGCGTAAGGTGATCACGGAGGAAACTTGTTTCGACTGACCAAATTTACATGCCATTCCGAAAAAACGGGACATTTGTAGGTGCGTTCCGGTGGCATGTTTCGGGACACTGGGACATATAAAAATAACGAGACGTCTGGTAACGTTAAGTTTAATATAAATGTTTAAGTTTAATATAATTGTTAATAAAAATAGGTAAAATTGAAGGTGCAATCGCGGGTGTAGGAAGTTTGGGGCTGAGTGGGTGGTCATACCCTCCCTAATAATTAAAATAATTTATAATATTATATATATAATTAAAAACCCCCTAAACAAAACAAGGTCTAAAAAGTAAAACAAAACAAAAATACCGGTTACCAGCGGGGCGCACTGGCCCACTGAGATTTCCGTACCAATTTTAGAATTGTAGGTCAACGGGAAATACAGCTTATAAAAGTTGACAAATTTTAGTTTATAGGCATGTAAACTAGTTTTGTAACTACAAATATAAGTTTATAATGTTTTTTTTTTCTATAAAATAGGTACCTATAAATTTTCGCTCTTCGGAATTGTTCCTTTATTTGTATTGTAAGTTCTCACTTGGTACTATATTTCGTAACTGTAGGTTCACCACGGAAGTACCCTAAAGGCATTAATTACGAATTTTATACAAAATACAGCAAAATTGATGCATAAATGCTCGTATCTTTTGATTGCTTCAAGGGACCAAAGCCGTTAAAATTTTATATTAATTTTAGGTTGGCTAAAAATTACAAACTGTAAATAACAAAAAAATCTGTATATAGGTAAAGTCTTGTTCAAGTTTGGGATTTTTTACTCAATTGTTTAATCGCTCTACTCATTCTTATTTTAAAGAATAAAAAGATGTAACCTTAGCTCGGAAAATTATTCTATTCTATGGTTACCGTATATGGTTAGTTTATTCATGTAAAGATTTTTATTTCGTACATTAAACGTTAAGTCAGTTTCATAATGTTAGTTATAATTTGTTTTATATAATCAGTTAAACTATTATTAAAATGGATTAGCTATTTCACTATTTTTTTATACTTTTTTTTTCAGCATCACGCAGTATCCCGCACACGGTAGGGTAATCAGAGGGAACCCTTGTGTTAGGCCACTTCCCCACTTTCCGCCTAATTCAGGAAGAATTGCGTATTTTGTTGCGGAACTCAATACGCAATTCCTCCTGAATGCTCCTTCGGTGGAAGCGAAGAAATGAAAATATAAATTGAAATAAATATTTCATTTCTTCGAGTGGGGATCGGACCCACAACTAGTCGCGTTTACAGTCACACTTTGTGCCCCTGCGCCTCGACTGGCCTGTTTTATACAAAAGAGAAGTATTTTTTGTACAAATTTGTTGTTATCTCATTACTCTCTTCTCCGTAACGAAAAATCTTCTAAATGACTCAGTCTTTAGCACTATAGTAAGTTTAAGGATGAACGAAATAATAACTTTTTAAAAACCGTAACGAGCTTTGTAATGAAAGGTAATATCTTATTACCTTTCATTACAAAGCTTGGAACAGAAAGCTTCTTTTAATATATACTCTACTGACTCATCTGACACGTCGTTTTCACCAAAAAGAGCTTTCTTGACTTCTTGTCTCATCGGGTATAAATCGGGGTGGAAGGTGCCCAAGATGCAGTGGGTCAACGGTGTTCCAGGATGTAGCAAAATGACGCGGATAGTGGAACAGTTTCATTTGTCAAAACTTGTAATCATAAGTACGACAGAAAAAACCAATGAACTTTGATAGAAACACACTTCAATAGCCTAACAGTAGAAGAGGCCCTGATAACTCACTTTAGGGCAATAGTGATGGCAGCGAAAACATCCGGAGCAAAGAAGATTCTTTTAAGAGTTTAGCTTAATAAACCGAAGGAAACCTGTTCGAAATGTTCTACCGCAGACCGCCTCAGGTTTGCCACACACTAGACAGAACTTGCTATGTACTCAAAGAACACCGTACGAGAAATATACCCCGAATATACTCTTCATAAAAAAGCAGTACATTCCCATTATATTAAAAACATCTCAAAAGAAAGAATCCCTAACCAACCAATGGTGGTGAAGAGAAATGGCTAAAGTGTACTAACGATCCACGAGGCACAAGTTCTGACCAGCGTGACTGTCGTAATAGTAATAATAGTAGTCGTAGTCCGCGTCGACCGTGTGCTGATAGCTGCACCTACTACAACCAGCCTCCTTTTTTTTCAATCTCTTTTATTCGTAGGTTCCATGTTGTTTTCATCTGAAATGATAAAAGTATTGTTTATTTACCAATATCTATTTAAATTTAATGGCCTAACATAAAATCATCAGTGACATGGTAGCACGTCATTGCCCTTGTAGGAGTATCGGACACATGACTGACGACATGGTACTGATGGATTAGACACAAATTCTAGGTTATAAAGCCAAGCAATGTTTTACTGGTCAATTTCCTGAATGCATAAGAGAAGGTTTTTCATAGATGAACGGCAAGGTCGACGAGGTTCGTTCAAATCTACAGCTGAGCACGTTTATCCAATTCTATATAACTGCGACTTTAATTAAACTTCCTTGTAAGTTTTTTAACAATAGGTAAATTTGATTGTTATTTTAAATAAAGTGTCTTAAAGCCTTGGTTTGGAGCACGTTTCGAACACTTTCTAATTAAAGTTAAACGAGTACGTATAATTGCACAAATACAATTAAATCTCTACTTCCCAAGTACCGACTTAGTTGAAATTTAAATGGTGTTAGGAAGTAGCGGTAATTTTTAACTTGTATTAATAATTATATGAATCAGTGAGAAATTGTTCTCGTTGTTAATAAGTATACTTATTGTACTTTAAATAAATATAAATACAATGAAAAGTATTTTGAATGACTCCACCATTGTTAAGTATGTTAATTAGTTGGATTGAGTACTAACTCAAAACAATCTCTTAAAATACATACTAATGTATCAAGGCGTAGGCATTTTATATATATATCGATATATAGTATTGGTGTGGTCTATTTGTTTTTTTCTACGCTTCGAATTTTACACCTGTATGCTATATATGGGACCTGTAAACCTATTTCGATAGATTAGTATCATGTAGTAGTCAATTAAATTGAAAACACATTAGCGATCACATCTAAAAATATTTCAAATATATATTTAATCTATGTATTATTTTTTTATTTTCTTTCAAAACACATTTCTTGTAACATTTAATTAAATTTTATATTTTTTTCTATTACATTATATTTCAGGTGAACATACAGGGTTCGTTCAAGTAGGACCGAAGAAGTACTTCCTGCCACATAAGTTCAAACAGGAGGCACTCAACATATACAGTATGCCCCTCCGCCCCTCTGACGTATTTGTTGCCAGTTATCCGAGATCAGGTTAAAATATATTATTATAGAGATACATAAGTTAATCATACACGAAACAGTTGTGAATTAAAAGGCAAAAAATGTAATGTTGATATGGTATTCGTATATTTCAAGTAGCTATAGGATAATGCCTGTCTACCATTTTTTTAGCTTCACGCTGTATCCCACACACCAGGGTAGGCACCCTGCTGTGTGTGGGATACAGCAGAGGGGACCTAGTGTTGAGACACGGCGTTCCCCACTTTCTGCCGAATTCTGGAGGCATTGCGTATTGAGTGGCAGAACTCAACGCCGCGCTTAACCTCGACACCAGAGCGAAGAAATGGAAATATAAATTTTAATAAATATTTCATCTCCTCGAGTGGGGATCGAACCCACAACCAGTCGGTTTTACAGTCACACCTCGTGCCGCTGCGCCACGACTGGCCTTACCATTTTTATAAAGTACATTAAAGCAAAAATATTTGATATTAAACATGGATCTGCATAATGAATTCGTAAGCGTGACAAAACAAAGTTTATAAGATATACTTGCATATTTAAAGTCTAAGTACTTGTGTTAGTCCCCATTAAATCCAAGTTATACAAATGAGTCGAAGAACAGGTTCTCTAGCAAAATAAATATCAATAATTTCGTCTAGTCTTAAATTTAAATCTTAACAGTCATCTGTTACTATAAGGTTCACGAAAAATGTTGTAATTCATGTGAGTTGTGTTATTTCAGGCACCACTTGGACCCAGGAATTAGTTTGGATGGTGGCAAATGATTTAAATTATGAAAAATCCAATGAAATTCCTCTAACCGAAAGATATCCTTTCTTGGAGTAAGTTTGTAAATATACTGATCAAATAAAAATATTACGTGATAGGACAATATTTTTTCCAAGCAATTCCTCCTTCGAGGGTGAGGAAATAAAAATAATTGAAATATAATCATTTCCAAGAGCGTGACATCAGTTCCATCAGACGCCACGACAGCCTACCTATACAGAAATTAAAATAAATATATTTTCAGATTCTCAGTTTACGTTCACCCTATAATGAAGCAACGATTTCAAGACGACAATAAGGATAGTGAAAGAAAATTAAAACTCTTAGAATTTGTGACCCAACCGGGCACTGAACAGCTGGCTGATGCCCCCTCGCCGCGTTTCATAAAAACCCATCTTCCACTTTCACTACTCCCGCCCAGTTTGCTGGATACCACTAAAATGATATATGTAGCTCGTGACCCCAGAGACGTGGCTGTGTCATTCTATCATTTGAACAAGTCGATGAGGACACAGGGCTACGTTGGTGATTTTAAAACGTATTGGCAGTTCTTCATAAAAGATTTGCGTAAGTAAATTATCGACGATAAGAAAACTAAATAATAATGAAAGTATCTATAATGTTATATTAAAATGAAATAAATGAATACATATCGGCATTAATCGTTCAATTTGTGAAAATGAAATATTTATTAATCTAAAATTCACCTATTTATTATTTTTTTATGTGTAAAAACAAATTAATTGGATCGTAATATTTTGTTAATATAAACATATCATAACAAATAACTTTCGTGCTCCTTTTTCAGACCACTGGACACCATTTTTTGAACATCTCAAAGAGTCATGGGAAAAGAGAAACCATCCTAACATGTTATTCTTATTTTATGAAGAACTTTCTAAGGTATATTCTCAATTCTGACACTACGCTGTTGCAAAAACTTAAACATTTATTTTTAACTTTTTAATAGT
The DNA here is from genome assembly GCA_013421005.1 of Heliconius erato x Heliconius himera. Taxonomy (NCBI): domain Eukaryota; kingdom Metazoa; phylum Arthropoda; class Insecta; order Lepidoptera; family Nymphalidae; genus Heliconius; species Heliconius erato x Heliconius himera. The sequence goes on from JAATLQ010035205.1 coordinate 248,253, forward strand.
CAGTTTTTTTTTCAACAGTTTTTTATGAGCTGTAATTTAACAGCTTAATTACTGCGATATTATTGTTTCCTTTAGTTACATGAAATATAATATAAAAATAATTAAATATATTTTAATACTAGCGGCCCGCCCACGACTTCGCCCGCTTAAAATACATGATTATTGATTTAATAAGCAGAATTGATTGACAACTATAATGACTTCTAATATGTTTGTTGATATTCATAAAATATACATAAAGCGAATTATTTATTATTTGTATATATTTTTGTAACATTACGTTTTTTTTACCTATGTTATGTTTTTTAAAACTCTGTTAAATGTGCTGATGTCAGTTAATAATTTAATGTACTGCCTTAGAAACAGCCTTAAATATTAAATTATTGATTTGGGTAAGGATTCATAATATTGTAAAATAACTGTAATGATTGCTTATTAACTCCTGTACAATTTTATATTAGTTACATATATTATTAGATAAATGTACAATTGGTAAATATGTAATTATTACAGAGTACACGTAGAAAGGATGTCTTTAGACATTTTTATAGATTTATTTCAAAGGAACGAACGAACCAAAAAATCTATGTATTTACTTGATATTTCTTTGATGATCAAATCGTTCTTTATCTCTTTGTTGAATTAATTACGACTTAAACTTAACTGTAATGATTTATGAAGGTAATCTCCACGAACAATTTAATTTTGTTTACTATAAAATATTGTATATTAGTCCTTCAAAAATATATATTTTTATCAACAGTCATGTAACCAAGACGTTTAGAATTGCATTCTTTAACCAGGAATCCTACCAGCGCGATTGCTGTATAACATTCGCAGGCAAACTAATGCCTTGAGTTCATTCCAATGACGATAACTTTTTTTTAATGAACCGATTTTGATGAAACAAACTTTAATTGTTAAGTTGAGTTAAACAAAGCTATTGGTGAAACTTTAAAGTAAATCGGTTCAGTACTTTCAGAGAAAAATATTACCGTACATATCGACAGACGTCTGTTTGTCTGTCTAGACAGACAAGAAATTAAAAAAAAATATTTTTGCTTTCTATTAGTCTTTTTAAGTGTCCCTCTATCCATTTCAGTCAAAAATACTAAATGTACAAATAAAATATTTTTACTATCTTATTATATATAGAGATTATTCGCAAAACATAGCTCGGCTCGGTTATATTTTATTATTAGCTTTTTAATTGCTTCTATATGGAAGTTACCTTATTCAATTTGCTTAAAAAATATAATGAAAAATCCCATAGTCCCACAGTGATTTTTCATAAATCATAATTTAATTGAGCTAAAGTGCGGTCAACTAGTCTTGGCCACCCTATAGTAAGGGTTTGTAAACTTTTAAGCATTGTTCATTTGAGAAGGAATTAATTAAACATAAAAATAATTGGGAAAAATTTACAGTGTTAATGCATTTTCCAGCGATAAAAATCGGTCAATTGCGAGTCGGATTCACCCACCGAAGCTGTACCAAATTCAAGATTGTAGGTCAACAGGAAATACAACTTATAAAAAAAAATTGTAAAAAAAAAAAACCAATAAAAATATAAGTTTGTAATTTTTTTTCTAACTTTAAAGGCGACCAGTTGTTCTTTCTTTTGACCTACAATCCTAGTATAGATAGTAATGGTAGGGAAGCCACGGTGAGCAATTGATCGGTTCTATTTTTTAAGCGTTAATTATTTTCTTAATAAAAAATCTAGAATGGGTATTTTACAATATTTTCCAGGATCTCCCATTAGCGGTGCGGCGAGTTGCAGAGTTTTTTGGTAAGAAGTTTACGGAAGATCAAATAAACCGTCTTTGCGATCACCTCAGCATTGACAGCTTCAAACAAAATAAATCTGTCAATTACGATGTTATGCGAGAACTTAACATTCTACAAACGGACGAGACATTTATAAGAAAAGGTAGTATATCAACTTATGGAATGAAGTTGCTTTAATCGTACTGATTGAAATGCATAAATATTGTCAGTTTACATACCTACGTATTATACGATATTTATTAAACATTATTATCAGTAACTGACTGAGTAAATAACGGCAATGTAAGTAGTTATTAGTACGTAAATAGTATAATAGTAGGAGCTAGTTAAGTATTGTAGTTTTTTACTGCTTTAATATAATGTTTGTTCTGATAGTTGGAGAACTAGTGTACCCTCCGAGTTACAGTCTTCCTGTAAGGCTAGAAATTTGTAGTGATGAATAATAGCAGGCTTAGGCCAATAACCAAGGCCTGGCAGAAATCTGACGTGCATGTCATCAGCCTTTTTATTTTTTTAAATGTACAATAAATAAGGTAAATAAACTTTCTTCGGTAAATTTAAAATTTAAGTATGTGTTCGAGTAAGCTTAAAAGAAATGTGTACGATGACAGGCGATTCTGAACAGCATAAGACCTTGACAGGTGAGGGGAAAGATGCTAAAGGCATGCGAGTGAGAACGTGAATGCATATAGTGTGAATGACATTACGTAAAATTAAAAAATATAAATGCAATATATTTTATTAATTGTTGTGTACTCTACATTTTTTTTATATCAACTATCATCATGATCATCCGACACTTCTTCACTACTACTTCTTTCGTCGAATACATCTTCATTCATCTGACATGTATGGTATATTATTTTTGCATCAGCTTCCTCATGATCTTGGCATGATAAATTATTATCATTTATATTGAAGACTAGCGGCTCCCATGCGGCTACGCCCGCTTGCGTAGCAAAAACGATACATAAAGTCTCCTATCTTTTGACTGCGTTGTATTAGAATCTTAATTTCTGTTCTCCAAAGAATTGTAAACCTGAATATCTAATATTATTTTAGTCCTCAATGCAATCTCATGTAAAATCTTGACAGACGGACAACAAAGTGATTCTATAAGGGATCAATTTCTTTTCCTTTAACAGATTCCTAAAAATGGATTAATTATTTTAGTTTCGTTATCTATAGTATTGTGCATTTAATAAATTGTAATTTAAGTGTTTTGGGAATTGATTTGATAACTTGACTATCAAATATTAAATACCTGTTTTAAGTACATAACAATATTATTTCTATCTGCGGTTAATAATATCGTTATTAAGAGTCTCACAATCTCAGTAATTACTATAAGTGGTTATTACATATTAGTTGTAGTTGTAGGCTACAACTTTTATAAAAAAATCTTTGTACCTTTTGTTAAGAGTAAGTGTTGGACGATGGTTAAACAATCTTTTTATTCTATCTGATAACTCTAAAAAGTATATTACACCAGTATTGTATTTTATCTAAATTATTATATATTTTTTAAAGGTAAAGCCGGCGGTTGGCGGGATTATTTTGACGAGGAGATGACTGCTGAGGCTGAAAAATGGATATCTGACAATCTTCGCGATACCGACCTGCGCTTCCCTCACATGCAACAGATTTAAACTTTACCTTTTATTTATTATGCTTAAATCCAATAACAGTGGCAATTGTTAAATATTATAATATAACTAAAGTAAACATAAAAGGAATTATATTGTTTTAATATCTCATGTTTCTTATTTATTCTATTAGTCTATTTATATACAGATTCGATGTAGAATATATGAAAAATTTAAGTTCCGTTGTAGTTTAAAAATTCTGATAGAAAGCAGTGAGTGTGCTCCAATTATTTGCAAAATATGTAAATACATAATCAAGTGCAAAACATACACAGTGTTAGAAAGTTATGTAAATTTTGGGTTCATTATAAATCAAATATTTACTTATTACATTATTTATTCAAGTGTTGAAATTTTTCATCAAGAAGAGAAATATGTATGAGCATAATCAGAGAACATGATGATTGGATGGAAAAAAAACAAAACAGGGTGGATATAACCATTTATTTGAATAAAATGTTCTATTTTAGTATTTCTTTGTAACACCATGATATTTAAGTTAAACATTGACATTAAGTAAATGTAATTAAGTAAACACGTTTTTTTTTTCTTTTATAATTATTATTTACTCGTTCCACTATAAATAAAACAATGTCTCAGTCCTTCCTTCACGATTTTATTTAAATAATACGGTTATACAAAGGAAATAAATTAAAAAGCCAGATTTAAAATCAATCATTCGTTGGTAATATAAAAAATTCTAAACAGACTCGTAATAGTGGCGGGCGCTGCGGCCCGAGGCGCGTCCGTACACGACGCGCTATAAAAGCGACTCTATAGCATAGTGGGAGCTGCTGCGGCTCCCGCACCTAACGTCCTCGTCCGTCACGACTATCGTACACTTATAGAAAATCACAAAATTCAAGCGGAAAATATTAGGAATCGGGGTTTATGCGATGACGTCCGGCAGCAGCGCGTCGCCGGGCGGGCTCGGCGGCGCCTTGCCCTCCGCGCCGCCGTTGGCCAGCGCCGCCTCCTTCTTGTTGTCCAGGGGCCGCTTGGGCACGCTCTTCACGCCGCCCGGGGCCTGCGACCCACAACCAACATTCACATTATTATTATAATATAATGGTGATACGACGGACGAATATATTTTCAATCGGGAAAATTAAATATTTGATATTTTCATTTCCTCGCTCTGGTATCAAAGCAGAGCAAAGCGGAGTGTAGTTCCGCCACCCAATACGCAAGCCTCGAGAATTCGGCGGAAAGAAAAGAACGGGAATTTCTTAACACTAGGTTCCCAGATTCCCAATGCTTATTCTGCTATGTTTAAGTGTTATTTTTGTTTGATATGTTATTCCACACAAAAGAAAAAATTACATTTAAAGAAATATATAAATTTCAAGAACCGCGAGTTCGAGCACCACTACGATAATTTTTTTATCGTTTACACGCATAATACGCTAATAATATTGTATTGTAACCGTTCAAAACACACACAGCATTAAAGTAATGGCGAGGTCACCTTAGTGGTGGCGGTCCTCGGGGGCGCGGCCTTGGCGGTGATGCGCTTGTTGGCGAGGTCCTTGCTCTGCTTGTCCAGCGGCACGCGCGCCGCCGGCTTGGGGGCGGCCGGCCTGCAACAGACGCTTATTTAACCTGTGCTAGATACGTTTCTGTATTTGACAGTATTATAACATTGATACGATGTTACCACAAAAAATAAAAACATGTTGATAATTTTTTATTTATATCTATCAAATCATTTATGGAACACGGTACACTATATATTATATGTATGTATAAAAAAATTTCTACAAGTCATTATAGAACTGCCACTTGAACAATTTAAAGTCAAAATGAAAAATATATATAGGTACATATATTTAGCAAAGTTACAATAGAACACAAAAATCTTAGAAAACTATTATTATATTAATATTGTTGATATTCGCTCGAGAAGCTAATGATAAATTTTTAGTACATTTATTGTAAATTATATTTTAAAAGTGCAACTGTTGAGATTGTTGACTGCTCTTCTTAGAAGAAGACATAAATGCTTCCTTTTCAGTGGCGGTATCTTTCATGCATACTGAAATTACTGACATTTTTTAAATAATAACGATTCAAGGGTGTTTGTAATATTCTAGTTGAATAAGGAATATTTAGATACATACTTAGTAAGTGGCGCGGCGCGCGGCGCGGGGCGGGCGGCGGCGGGGCGCGGCGCCGGCTTGGCCGCCATCTTCACGTCTCCGTTAGTGATGGGCTTCGCGGGAGCCGCAGGTTTTGGCTTTGCCTCCTTCGGCTTGGCGGCGGCGGCGGAAATGGGCGGACGCGTGATGGGCGCAGGCCGAGGGGCCGCAGGCTTGGCGGGCGCGGCTGCAGTGGTCTTGGCGGTTGCGGGCCTGGGAGCGGCGGGCTTGGCCGCCGGCGCCTTGGCGAGCGGGCGAGCGGCGGGCGCAGACCGCGGCGCCGGAGCCGCGCGTGCCGGCGCTGCAGGCTTGGGCGCGGGCTTGGCGGACGGCGCAGTGGCTTTGGCGGGCGGCGCGGCAGGCTTGGCGGCGGGTCGCGCTGCCGGCGCAGCCTTGGGCGCGGACGCGGGAGTCCGTGCGGGCGCGCGCGCGGCGGGCGTGGCCGGCGACTTGGGTGTGGCCGCGGCGGAGGCGGCGGCGGGCCGCTTGGCCGACGCGGGTGTTCGCGTGGCGGCAGGCTTAGGGGTGCCCTTGGTTGCAGTCTTGTCGGGTTTCGCGGCTGGGGTCGTGGGAGACTTCTTAGGCGAGGCTTTGGCCTTGGCAGCGACGGCAGTGGCGGCGGCGGCGGTGGCGGCGGCCGCGACGGCGGCGGCGAGCGGCGCGGCGTCGAGGGCGGGCGCGGAGGGCGGCGTGGCGCGCTGCTCGCCGTCGTCGTGGCGGATCTCGCAGGTGACGGGCACGCAGATCTCCTGCGCGCGCGACTCGGGGATGCCGATGTCGATGTCGGTGACTAGTTCGGTGCGCGGGCGCTCCTCGGGCACGAGGTCGGGCGCGGGGGCGCTTAACGCTATCGATGTTTCTTCGACTTGTAACGCCTCATTGGATTCTTGTGGAACTGTAGGTGTGACTCTCGCTTCGGACTCTGTTACGTGTTCCAAGGGAGTGAGAGGTCGTATTTCGGAGCTTTCTATTTCTGTAGGAGCTGGTTGAATGACAGGTTCGACAGGTACGGGCGACTCTGCAGGCAAGCATGCTTCAACAGGTTCTATGGACTGTACTGATTCAGGTAATTGCACTACTGGTTGAGAGCTCTCGAGATCCTCATCAACAGGGGGAGAAGGAACTACTGCTTCACTCTCACTGTGGATAACTGGAATAGGAGATTGTCTTTGATCACAAATGACCAACTCTTTTTCTGTATTAGGTAATGGTGATACTGCTGGTGGCGTCGCCTCTCGTGCAGGTTGTTCGTCTAGTGTAGTAATAGTTTGTGTAGGAATAGGTGACTCGGAAACTTCAACATTTTGTGTAATTTCATCAGCATGCACTGGGTGTGAGAGATCACTATCTGCTAAGGGGGTTTCGGTCGGCAACGGGGATTCTCTGGGTAATGGCACCTCGGCCGGTACTGGAGGTTCGAATGGTGACTGTGAAAGTAAAGGTGACGGTGCTAGTGCAGGAGATTCTGATACCTCTAATTCTGACGGGAGTGGTGACTTACAAAGAGGTGAAGAAGATTCAACTTTTTCTATAGGGGAATCTGAGGGGATTAAAGACTCACTAGGCATTGGCGACGCTCGTTGTAACGACTCTTGAGGTTGAGGAGAACCACATGGTATTGGGGAGTCTCTCTGTAGCTCCTGCTCGAACGGGGATTCCCGCGGCAGAGAGGGCTCTCGCAACGCTTCTTGTGGTAAAGGAGACTCTCTTGCTTCTATTAACTCTGTGGGAACAGGTGACCCTTTCGGAAGTGGCGACTCTCGTGATAAAAGTGACTCCTCTTCGGGCAACAATGCCTCCTGAGGTAAGATGTCTTGTTCTTGGGGTACCGGAGATACTGGCGGCAATGTAGTCTCTTGCAACATGGGAGATTCTCGCGGCAGAGGAGATTCTCTCGGCAATGGGGACTCATGCGGCTGTGAAATCTCATTGGACTGCTTGTAGTCTGGCACTGGGGACTCATGCAGTTGTGAAATCTCATTGGACTCCAGGTAGTCTGGTACTGGAGACTCACTAGGTAATGGAGACTGGCTAAGCACTGGAGAATCGCGCGGGAGTGACGATTCTTGTGGTAATGGTGAATCACGCGGCAAAGGAGACTCCCTGGGTTGTGCTTCACTGGGCATAGGTGACTGTGCTGGTGACTCTGCAGGTTGCGATATAATTTGTGATTCAGAATCATTCTCCAGATTAATTTCGGGAATATCAGCCTCTAATCTAATCTCAGGAGCCCCTATAATAGGTTCTAACATGTCTTCATTGCTTTCAAGCTTGTCAACTAATTCTTGCTTAATTTCATCACTGGGCTGTGCATCAATATGTGGTTCAGGAATTTCATGGACATCAACTATTATATTTTCTTGTGTTAATTCAGGTGAAAGTGGTTTATTGTGTTCAAAGTCCTGTGATGGTTCTGGAGTGGAGACCATTTGTTCAGAAATTTCAGGGCTAATAGCATTTTCTATTCTCATTTCAAGTTCTAATTTATCATCTGATTCAGTATGTTCAGAAACATCATCCTCTATTTGGTCATCTTTTAACTCATCCAGTAATTCTTGCCTCTCTTCCTCGCACGGCGACTCTTCAAGCTTACTCTCCATTTCAATATCTTGTGAGATTTCATCCTGAGGAGTGATAACTCTCGCATCTTTTTCACTTTCAGAAGGATCGAGTAGATCTTCATTTGTGAATCCTAGCTCTGAACTTTTACCATCTGGAATTTCTGGTATTTGCTCAAATAACAGTTTATGAGATTCAGGTGTGTCAGTTTGAACAACAGGCTCTTGTTGAATATTGCATTCAAACTCAGTATTGGAATAATTCTGCATATTGTTTGTATTCTGAATATTGAAATCCATGTAGTTGTCCAAATTTGATACATTTTTGCTAAGGATGTCTGATCTTTCATCGAACCTCATACTGTCGTTATTTGGTTCTACACCATTGTCTTCTAAATTTAATAAATCCGATTTTTCATCAGGAGATACATTTTCCTTATCATGTTCTCCTGCATTTTGATACCCATTTGGTTGAATGTCTTCATCATCACTGTCGGGTAGTGGTTGAACTGCATTGAGATCCACATTTGATCCAATTTTACCAAACCGTTCACAAGTGTCATCGTCTTTTTCTTGATAGAAGCTCATACTCATTGGATCTCTTTCTTTATTTTTTAATCGCTCAAAAAGTTCATCGTCACCATCATCAGTGAAAGGATTTGTTTCTGTATGACTTTGGAAAACCTGTAAATGTGTAAACAATTATAAATTTAGTAAAATATTTTTAAATCATAAAACATAGTAGCTGCAATAGTTTTAATAACTATTGCAGCAGTTTGATTGTCTATATGATGATTTCCACTTAAGAGTACTGATTCCACTTATTTTCAATGATTTCAATTTCTACACTCAGGCAAGACAATGTGTGGCATTGAAATGTGTCACTCCAAATGTAAATTTTATAATTATGCACCATAAAAAGGAATTACAATTCTTTGTCATAAGTTGTCTAGGTTACTATATATGATAGAAGATAGGATATAGTGTGCAGAAAAAAAGGTAAAGAATAACACACCTGTATATTACAGAAATCTGTAGTATCTTTTTGTATCCTTTCAAAATCTTGCAAGAGGCTTGTATCTTTTATCTTATCTTGTTCAATGCCTACATTAAATCCAAAGCCCAAACTCTCCATTTCACATTTGTCATTACCATTTAAATGCTCTGTTACACCTTCCATTGAAATGTTCTGAAAATATTCATCCTTTTTAATATATATTTAATGTGTGCATACATTATCATTGCAAATTTCAAAAAGAGAGAAATTTTAATAGATGTTAGCTTTAGCTTGTTAGATTCCTGTATATAAATTTAATAAAAATATAAAATAGTTTTGCTTATAACATAGAAACAATTTAATTGTAAAATACTTAGTGTGAAATGACACAAATTTTTAAATTTTAACATTCTATCATACTTTACACATGTTTAATTTAAATACGAGATGTTGATAATCAAATGATAAATATTTTATATAATCAAATATATAGAAATCTCAAAAGTGCCAATTATCATTATAATGAGAAAATTAATTAGAACTAAACATAAACTAACATGATGCCCATTAAGCTGATCACAGTTGTCCAAGTCTTGTAGTTCAGCGGGCCGGATGACAGCCTCAGTCTGGAACTGGGCAACGTCTGGTAGCTCAATGTCATCCATTGGTAAAGGTTTGCGAGGGCTCTCAGCCAACAATACATCCGAGCCTGCCACACTGCCTGGTACAAATACCGGCGCGTCAGGGTTGAGCGGTGAACTGTTCATGTCTACTGAACTGCTTTCCCAAGCAGACTGGAATATTAATTGATATAATTTAATTTAAGCAAGTCCAGCTATGACAATTTTGTTTAAAATATTTCATTATAGCAGTTTTTCCAAATACCTCTATTAAAATAAAGTAAAATACTATAAGTAAATATACACAAAAAAGAAAGGCTTGCAAAGAGGTTCTGCATAGATGTACAATGGCATTTTTTTTGCAATAAATTAATATTGTCTATATAGAATTGTTTATTAATTCTCTAAATTTATAACACTAAATAATTTCCTAGAAATAAAAAAAATAAATGATGTAATATGGAAAGAAATTTGCATATATTGATGATTAATACGAAATTGTATTTTTTCGTTAAACAATGCCGTTTCTTATAACAAGCAATTTATTTATTTGAGTATTCTCCTTATGTAAGTGAAAAATAATTAATTAAGATATTTCAGTACGCCTAACGATTTATTACTATAATTTTAATTAACTATTGTTGTTAAACTCAAGGCAACAAAGGTGTAATAGATATTAAGAAACTTCTTAATTTTACCTTATTTATACGTTTTTTATGGTTTGCTACATAACCTTATTATTATAAACCAAATGAAATTGATGCTAACTTGGTAGTTAAATTTACAATGATTAACAAAATAGTTACATATGTGAAACGACCAAAATTAATAGCTTACGTTATCTTGACAAGGTGTTTCGGATCGTGGGGGCTCGTCGGCCTCTTCGCTCGGATTTTGTTCGCGTTCGCCTTCTCCTTTGTAATAATTCCACTCGTCTTCGGACTCCTCGCCGCTCTCCGCTACATTATCCACCAGGTTGCCGTCGACGTGGCTCGCTTCCACTGCACAATACAAAAGCAACGCGTTATTACTTATTACACACACTCGGAACCACCCGTCCGACACCAGGTGATCACGCAACGTTCACCCCCACTCGCTATCAACAGGTGACACACCCTTGCGTGATAAACTTGCGAACATGTTCGGACTAGTCAAAATATTATATTTGTTCATAAACAAACGTCAACTCCTAACAAAAAAAAGCCGGCAAACAACTAGCGTGGTCGGCGTTAATATTTACCGGTCGCGATTTTTAAATTGCGAAAACTTCGAGGACGCCATTTCGAGAACGGTTTACGGAGACACGCCCGTGCCTGATGGATATATGTCTAGTCGAAAATATGCCAGGCGAGCCGCCGCCTTTGCGGGAATCCTTCGCCGGACGAAAGAGGGATGCGCCACACCACGAATAATCTATTTCCAGAACACCGCTCCGCATGAATCAACACAGAAATAACCTTTCACAAACTATTCGGTATTTCAAAATAATTAGTAAAAATTGGCTTCGACTCACGTACCGTAAACGGTATAATCACTACACAGAATAATATCACGACTGTCGAATATGGTATAAGTTTTGGGCGTTGAATGGAGACAAAAGCCCGTTCACAAGTAGTGGAGTGGTCGTTGGAGAGCAGTACAGAGCCCACGGACGTTCGATGTGCGACTGAGCGGGCGCGGCGGGCGGCGGGCTGCGGGGGGTGGGGGCGCGCGGGGCGCGGGACCGGCGCGCTCGGCTAGGGGGGCGCGCGCTCAGGGATGCCGTCTCGTTATAATAATAACATTATTTACGTCTAATATTATACATATAAAACAATATTATCCTCGTTTTATTTTCACACCGATATAACTTTGCATTGTCATATTCTACCTTAATAGAATCATTAAGAAATATTTGTGAACTTCTAGCAATTATTATTAACAAATTATATTCTTGCTTAAAAAAATACGTAGGTAAAATAAAAATAAATAAATAAATCAGCTTCACGCTGTATCCCGCACGCAGCAGGGTAGGCAGAGGAAACCTAGTGTTAAGACACTCCGTTCCCCACTTTCTGCCGAAATCTGGAGGCATTCTCGACACCAGAGCGAAGAAACGGAAATATAAATTTAAGTAAATATTTCATCTCCTCGAGTGGGGATCGAACCCACAGGCAATCTTTTTTACAGTCACATTTTGTACCCCTGCGCCACGACTGGCCTCAAGTACGTAGGTAATAACATAAAATATTATTTCCATATAATTTCTTTAATACAACGAAAATAAAACAGACTTCAGCGAGTTTTCTCGTAGCTGTTAGTAATTACTAATTATAATATTGCGGCTTAAATAGATGCATGATAATGTACAATATAAAGTAAGGTCGTAAATTTCATACACACCTATGTACTAGAACTTATCCATTACATTAGTGAAATTTTACAGGGCTACTAAGTAATTAAGGATGGAACATACCACGCCTAGAAGAACCAATTTAGCTACGTTACTATATAGAAAAATGTATTACATTTTTAATTAAGAGTTAATATAGACTCTGAAAATGTTATTCAAATAATTTTATCTTTTATATTTCCATATCATCATATTTATGATTGGATTTTTCACCATTAAATAATACATAAAATGTGAAAAAGTTCAAAGTGAGTATAAGTTAAACGAATTCGAATATCTAAATCTATTAATTGTAATGTAGGTAATGTAACCTAAGTAATGAAGCTATTAATGAATACAATATATTAAGTACCTACTTATTCTCATATACTTATATTATATGATTTTTTTTTTATTTTCATATAAAAAGAAAAATCGTTTTTACGGTTATTTTGTTTATTTACATAAAAATAATCTTGTAATCTAGAATTATCACATAATAAAGAGAAAAAGATTGTGAAGTCGGAAAATATCAATTAAATGATACTATGAAAAAATGATAATTATAAAATTTTGCTGGAAACTTGTTAATAAGAAAAATATTTTTAAGTATTTGCTATGTATACTTTTACACTGTATCCCGCACATGATAGAGGGAACCTAGTGACTAGTGTTAAGACATTGTGTGTTGAGTGACGAAACTCAACGCCGGGCTGCCTTGGTGCCTGCCCGAGCGAAGAAATGAAAATATTTATAAATAATGATTAATCCCCCCTAATGGAGATCGAACTCATAACCGCCGTGTACTGTAGTCATACCCTTGTGCCCCTGCGCCACGACGGCGTCATAAGTTAAGTAAGTTATAATATTAAAATCATATCACGTCTACCCCCTACTGAAATGAGTTGTCAAAGTAAAATTTGTCCGCAATGTCAGGGACGAGGTCGCTTTCCCTGGCGTATTAAAACAATCAATAAAATTGCGCGCGCGTCGACAGCGGTTTAAGTAGGCATGTGATAGATTACACATCTTCGACGGCGGTGTCTATGGTTATCTTTCATCCTACATTATATGTATTGGGCTGTTTGAAGAGAAATTTATGATAAGCTTTTACTAAAATTTACATTTCTAGAAGTTTGGGAATGATACAAATTTTAAATTATATAGCAATAGTGTGATATGAGTCATAAATAATTCTTAGTTATTCTGATTAGAGAGCGGGTGCAAAGCCGCAGTAAAAAAACTAGTAAATTATGAGGATAACTATTGTATATGAGTAAGTAAGCACACTACCACACTAAACACATACTATTCTATTGTACCAGTTTAGTTTTAAATGATATCTAAAGAAATATAAATAGAAAAGAAATGTATTCCATAACAAAAGATACGGACCGTGACCCTGTAGTGTAAGAACTAAGAAATAATAATAATAATAAAACAAAAGTGTACACACCCGCGTGTGCCGGCGGGGTGGGCGGCGCCGGGTCGGGGTTCATGTCCGCGTCGTCGTCCATGTCGAGGTCCGCGTCCACGGCGGTCTCCGGGCCGAGGTCGTCGCTGTCGCTGTCCGAGACGCCGTTGTCCGCGCTCTCGGTGCAGTCGCCGCCACCAGCCTCGGCGACCATTTTGCAAGCTTCATTTTCTACGGCGAACGGCGGTGCGTTCACCACCGCGTTGTCCAGCCTACATTTGTTGATTAAGGTGTTATTTAAATGTGTTGAAATAACCCTATATACAATAACGAATTTTAGAAACGAATAGTTCAGGCCAGCAGTGGCGCAAGGGGTAACGCAAAGGAAGTGAAACTGTAAACGCGAAAGACTGTGGATTCGATTCGCACTGGAGGAAATTAAATAATTAATATTTTATGTATTGAGGCAGGATTCCAGGTTCCATCTGTCTACCCCGCTATGTGCTTGAGCAGCTACAGCGTGAAGCTTAAAAAAAAGTAATTAACAAGTACTAATATGGAAATAAGATATTTAAACAAAAACAATATAACGTAAGAATATTAACTTAGCTAGCTAAGGTAGCAAGATAAATTATAAACCAAAATACATTAACATTTATGCCTACCCAAGGTCCATGCGCGGGCAGTTATCGGCGACAATATCACGCGGGTCCTTCAGGAACACCACGATTATAGAAATATTGTCTTCAGAGCCGTCCTTCTTCGCCTGTCTTATTAAATTCTTCGGAACCGCCTTCAAGTCATCTGTTCGGACAATAACAACAATAATTACTATTATAATTTTCTAAATTTATTTAGGGAATACATATATTGAAAATTTTATACGGCATCGAGCGAAACTAAAACATCTTTTAGATGACTCAGATTACTCAACGCTAACATTATCCTTTAAATTTAAACGTGTCATGTAATGATCTAGCGCGAAGTTTTGTTGCGAAGTCCATTGTGTCTGCAATTTGTTGCGGCACAATGGTGAATAAAGCGGACGGATATGGAGTAACGATGTTTATGTTTCCATTTGCCACAGCTCAAGCAGTGGGATGTCCTTGTTCAGTCTCGAGCTGGTCGTGTGAGTCATTTCACCGCGTTTATGCTAGCGCATGTCTGATGTTGGGGCTAGTCGTGGCGACGGTAAAAACGAAAGGTTGTGGATTCGATTCACACTCGAGGATGTCTAATATTACGCTCTGGTAACGAGGTGAAGCATGATGAGCAAGTTGAGCTCCGCCACGCAATACACAATGCCTCCAGAATTCGGCGGAAATGGGTAATGGAATTGTCTTAATGACAAACAGAGTGTCTCCCCCATCCCCAATCCCCATTAGCGTATCTAGGGATATTTTCTCCAGGGGAAGGACTGTGCCTTAGCTTTGAACAGATCTGATCGTGTAAAGGTTGTTTTTATATTTTTGTCGGTGCAAATTTATTGTAAATAAAATTTCTAGGATGGGCACCAGACTATTATTTGGTGGACACGGACCCACTTCCCCCTCTTCCTACGCCCATGGTCTACCATGCTATGTGTGCGGGATACAGCGTGAAGCTAAAAATATACGTAAGTATCCAATGCGTGTTGGGTACCTACTAACTTATACTCCGTTATTTTCCTCTGATCCATTAACACAACACCAAGTTTGTAGCAAAGTTGGTCAGCATTGTTGACTCATACGGAGGGGTAAGAAAAAAACTGCGCTCTTTTACCTAAGTGCTGTCGACATGGTTCCATTTGGCCGCAGTAGTGCGCACTACTACACATGCGATTTTGTAGTTTCACGATTGTTGCGTGCAATTCCATTTTAGCATTGAGGCCAGTTCACGTCATTATGATAATATTTGGTTATATTAAGTGACAAAATTTAATTAATTTTTCAACACATTATATTATCACGATTCAACCCAGACAGGGCGTGTGGAGTACCTACATACCAACTCTATTCAGGGCTAGGTATAGTGAAAGCTTTCGGTAACACGAAGGTATTCAAATGTACGCCGACAGCCGCTAGGCATAGATACACGCCTTGACTTTGCCTGCTATTTCGAGGCGCGGTCAACGCCACCGCCCTTTGCTTTTTTACCCTATTTAGTCTGGCGCTGAGCCAAACACGCTGTGTCTCTTGTAAAAAAATAATAAATCAGATTAGACTGTTAAATTGATTTATTTTTTTAGTTGTAAATACTCTTTCAACATGCATGTATTTTTTCTAATAATGTTTATTTATACTTACTTATCAATAATAATATTTGCTTACTAATGTTCGTCGACTTGTGCTTAAAAATGAAAATTGTGTCGCAATCACATTTCAAAAACATAAAACTTTACAACAAATTTTAATTATAAAAAAGATTTTTATGGAACGCTTCAATATCCCTAAATCTCTATTAAGTATTTTAAATAAATCTTTTCCACTACACCTAATAGTCTTAAGTATAAAAATTGTGTAATGCCGTTATAAGTTGATATAAAAATATTTATAATATGTATACAACAAATTAAAAATAAAATATAATATAAATTAACAACAATATTTAATATATTGTCATATTAACATTAAAATTAAAATAGAAAGTTCATTATAGTATTATGTATATTAAAATGTACAATAACGAGACAGCTTTATTATAAACATGATTTTTATTCATTAAAAGAAAGAATTCAATCAAAAACTATACATCCCATTTTTTATTTTTCTATTTATAAATAATACTATCTAAGATAATAAAGGCGATGATTGCAATGGTCACTACGGCCCGCTAACGGTGATTCGGATGGAATGCGCCGCCGGCCATTGTTCCTGCAACTCGAGCAAAAACGGATTACGATCCACCGCATCGGTGCATACTAAACCGAACGCACCTGCTGCCTCGTTACAAGGAATAGGTGGCGTCTGAGGAACCTGAGCACGAGTCGAAAATTCCAACGTGGATTTTATGGTCCCAAGTACAAGGAACTTTTGCATAATGATAGTTTTTTTTATTTTTTATTTTCCAACATTTGTTACACAGATATATAAAATATCAAGTGGTGGAAACCAAAGTTATTATCTGTGTAAAAAAGAGGATTTACTATTAAGCTGAATGAACTGAACTCATAACCACGCGTTCGTTCAGACAAAAATGCAACTGAATTATTTTAATTGATATACAGAAAAAAATCTTTAGAGCGTAGTGTGGCGAGATAACATCTTATACATGCTATTACGAGGTAGATAGGAAATGTAGTAATGGAATTGAGAGGGGAGTGGTGGGGGGGAGAGGGAGGGGTGCACCCGGGAGGCGGATCAAGTGCAATTTTCCAGCAAGTTCATCCGGCTCGGTGCAGCTTGCAGCTTGGCAAGACGATCGCGATAGAATACATTGTGTCGAATAGAATCGGCATGCACCTTGTAATTAGCTCTATACCTACGTCCTACATACAATAAGATATATATATAATGTTCAGCACAAGTATTGTAAGTTTTGAGCTTTTGAAATGCATTTTATTACAAATTGTCATCTAATAATAAGTCAGGTTACAGAAGAATAAGGATAATAGAAACAATACCAATATTACTTAAATAAATTGAGAAAAATCAACATATAACATATGCCAGAAATAACATCAGTTCTGAAAATTTCAGTTGCAATTATTAGTCTAGCATTCAGCCGCCACCGTCGATATTTTATCAGTAGCAGAGTATTCCATATCCACTAACATTTAAATTAATATTGAAAGATCGATGAACGCTTGGATCAGGGAGGCTGGTGTTTTCATGCTGCAGCACGGCTAGGGAGAACCCCCCGACGCCATTGCAGGCTCCACTTAAGCCTCGACCTACCTATACATAAAATTCGGCCTTGGTATGAACGAGTCTAACGTTTTCTTAGTTCGAATTATTTATTTTTTATTAAAAATTTCTTTATATTTATTTAAAAAAAAACTGTTGCAACTCCTCAAAAAATTAGTTATAGTTGAAATTGCTCCCAATCCTTATATTTCTATATAGTAAGTACTAATCTTATTTAAAATATGTCTCGAACGTAAGATTGATGCACGTTCCTACAGGCACGTGTGCTGTGTTTCGTTCGTGTATTAAACCCGATAGCGGTGACTGCGGTCTAACTGTATGGTGACGCCAATATGTCTATTGCATCACGATAATGACAATGGATAGATTTCAATATTATATTACGTTACAGTTACAATTACAATGACGTGTCATAGTTCATCATCAAACTATTTTATATAATAAATTCCATTCCAGCATTCAAGTGGAAATTTCTTCTTTTTTTTTTCAGCTTCACTCTGTATACCACATAGCAGGGTAGGCAGAGGGAGTCTAGTATTAAATCACTCCGCGCCCAACTCTTCGTCACATTGCTAATCGAATGGCGGAACAGAACGCCGCGCTATTCCCTTGGTACCAAAGCAAAGAAATTAAAATATCAAATACTTTATTTTGAGGCCGGTCGTGGCGCAGCGGCACGAGGTGTGACTGTAAAACCGACTGGTTGTGGGTTCGATCCCCACTCGAGGAGATGAAATATTTACTTACATTTATATTTCCATTTCTTCGCTCTGGTGTCGAGGTTAAGCGCGGCGTTGAGTTCTGCCACTCAACACGCAATGCCTCCAGAATTCGGCAGAAAGTGGGGAACGGAGTGTCTTAACACTAGGTTCCCTCTGCCTACCCTGCTGTGTGCGGGATACAGCGTGAAGCTGATTTATTTATTTATTTTATTTATTTAAATACTTTATTTCCTTGATTAGGAATCAAACCCAGAACCTGTCACGTTTACATGCTTGTGCCCAAGTGGAAACTTAAGTACAAAAATATATATATCGTTATGTAGTATAAGCTTCCTAAGCGAGAAAGTGGCAAAAGCTTATATTTACAGACACATTATAGTAGGAAAACAAACTTGATGCGGCCACTTAAGCCCGTCGTCTGGCTGTTAGCGGGGCCTCCGTCTCGTCCAGACACACGACAAATAAAGGGCAACTTAGCCGAGAGCTTTCTCAAAGATATTAGATATCTGGTCTACGTAATCCCATTAGTACAGCCTGACAATATTAGATAAACATTAAATTACCTAAACATACTAATGTTTATAAGTAAAAAAAAATATTGTAATGTATATTGGAAAATACTTATATATATATAGGTATCATAGTTTCAAATAAATATTTAAAATGCCTCAATATTT
The DNA here is from genome assembly GCA_013421005.1 of Heliconius erato x Heliconius himera. Classification (NCBI taxonomy): domain Eukaryota; kingdom Metazoa; phylum Arthropoda; class Insecta; order Lepidoptera; family Nymphalidae; genus Heliconius; species Heliconius erato x Heliconius himera. Next base: position 267,032 of record JAATLQ010035205.1, read on the forward strand.
TAAATTTAATAATTATAAATCAATAAATAATTTCCTATTTCTTTCCTATTACATATTTAGTATCATCCTAATATAACATACCAATATTTTAAATTTATCTATGGTCACTCATCTCATTGGCCGTGGTCATAGGAGGGAGGACAGTAGCAGAGTAAACTTTTTGCTCACAGCTCATCAAACGGCCGGTAATTGGTTAGCGCGAGGACCAGAGGGCCCGGAAGAGTTGTACGCGGCACTGGCGGGAATTCTCTAATTAACGCTCGCAGCCAGCCGCCGCCGATCCGATTGCCCTCGTGTAATTGAAAGGTTGCCTTGGCTGTCTGCGCGTCTGTGCTGCTCTGCTTTTCAAATCTACTGTGTAACGCAATTTTTTTTTTCTTTTTGTAGGATATATCTCTTATGCGGACTTATATAAGTATATGTTATTTTTAAAATATAAGTTAAAAGATAGAGGAAAAGGTCTGCTGTTTTTATATAACACGTTAAAATTATTGATAGAATTTTTTGTGTTATTATTTGACAGCAAACGTCACTGTAGCAAAGTTGTTCGTTTTCAGTGCAAAATTCGACAATTTATATTATAATGCACTAAAATGTTTCGAATTAAACTAGAAATGAATGCAACGTGTGAAACACGAGAATCAGGCCGGTGGATGTTGCTTTCCGGGACAATGTTACATTCACACCGGTACAATTATCCGGCAACAAACAATGCTCATCTTGTCCACATTATTTGTAGCTTATCAGTTTTTGTATTTTATTACATGAAATAATTTTTATAAATTTTTTATCAACGCGTTTTAAAAATTTCAACAAAAACACAAGAATTAGTAGGAAATGCTATTTAGCGTTAAATTTTGTACAATAAAGAAACTAAAAAAAAAGGACATTACAAAATGGAGTGTCCCTGTGATTATATACTTAAATATACGTTTAATCTTTTTCAGTACTATTTGATCTCGTAAATGTTACTTATCTTAATAAAACAAAATATTAATATAAGTTAAAAAGTTAAAGAAAACGTGCTGGCCTAAGATAAGATCTTGATCTAAATTATGATTTCATTTTCCATGCAAGCTACGACAATGACGTATGCAACAAGTGTTACATTTTTGTATCTTCAAAGAGAAACGCTAAAACGCATCGCAGCGCAGTTCAACCTTTGTAGGCTTAAGCGAGGATTGTTGCATCTGGTTTCGTCACTCGCAAATTTTGTAAAAAGTTTTCACATTTAAAATTAAATATTGATTTCATAATATAAAAAAATCTGTATAATCCTAATAACATTATAAATGAGAAATTATGTGAAGGTGGGTGTTTGTGTTCCACTTTCACGCAAAACTACTGGATGGCTTTTTTTCAAACTTTACAGTTATATAATATAACAATAAGCTTAAGCGGGCGAAGCCTCGTCGGGTGGCCAATATATATTATATAGAGCATAGACAATAACTTGTCCCCGATAAGATACGTTACAGTGTAAAAGCTACATTGCAGTAATATTAAATATTATCTACCCTACCAGTAAATTTATCTTTACAGCTAACGCGAACTCTTATTTCGCGTGCCAATAATGGGTGGTGATGAAAGCCGTGCGCGTTTCATAAAATTACAATTACATCGACAATATGTGCAATGTTGCACTGAAACCCGATAAGGTTGTTCACAAGCCATTTTGTCAATTTATTATTAACACACGAAAAAAGGTACTTGCTTAATAATTCGCTTTCGATTCCGTTACGAAACATTAAAATGATATATATCATTTATATAATTCATTCTCCCGAGTGGGAATCGAACGCACAATTGTCACGTTTACAGTCACACCCTTGTACCACTGTGCCACGACGTTCTCGATCTCTAATTTCATAGTACCTATTAATTCCCTATTATATGGAGTGCGAATTTTCCCAAGTTACCTAAAAACCAAAAATACCTATTATTAATTAAATTATTAATTGTTGTTTCTAATTAATTAAATCGTATCGCGCCTTGCACTCTCCACGATGATGTTTCATCATCACAAACGAACACAAACATTCATTAGGCCGTGTGACAGACTGACAGCGCTCACGTGGCACGAGCAGCGACCTCGCCCGCTAGACGAATCAAAATCACAGATCTATAGATAATTCACACGGACGCCGCATATGGTACGTGTGTGTCATATTCATGTATGATTCACGCCATGGGTTGGTTGTTGAGCGTGCATCCTAACGAGCTATCACATCATCTGCATCAGACTTTAGTGTTGTTAGTTGGTGTATAATATATAGAGATAAAAATAAAAAAAAAAACAATGATTTAACACAAAGTAGGGGAGGAAGAGGGAACGTAGTGAAAATACACTCCGGTTCCTTCCCATTCCACCGATTGTTCGAGGCATTGTGTTTTGAGTGCCAAAACTCAGTGCAGCGCTTTGCCTCATTACCAGAGCGAGGTATAAATAAAATAATATCATAATTTATTTATACAATTACATAAAATATCTATTTATTGCTAAGAGTTTTGGTTACTATCAATGTATATTTTTTTATTTAAACTCGACTCGTAGTCCATATTTGGATATACATTACATATATAATCTTTATAATATAAAGCTTTAAAAATCAGCACACATCTGCTCACTAAAGCGGCAGCCTGCTGTAAAACACCTTGCATGACCGCATATGCTAATGATATCGTGCTGAATTTGCATGAAAAATGCAACGTGCCTAAATGGTAATTTCTAAATTGTACCAAGTCTGCTTTTCTCGCGGTACTTTCATATATTGGAGTACAATAATAGACAGATAATCTCCTAGACGAATGACGAACGATGAGCAGAACAACAATTGCATAGTACGGTCGTCAAGTCGTGGCGGTCCTAAAACCAAATCCGCGTAGCCATCAACAGCCAACTTCCGAACCACGTTCCAGGGCCACGACTTGTTGAGCGTACTGTAATAATAGCAAATTGCAATCCGGATAACCGTCACTGCTATCATGCGCTGTCCGACCGCTCGACCCTCCCGCCCTCTCACCCGGGGGTCAATCAGGATTGCTATTTCCGAATATACGACACATCCTATTACCTATTTGCTAATTGGCTAGCGAATAGAATAAACAGTACGAGAGGTAATTTGAAAAGTGATTCACTCATAGAACTATCGAGGAGATTGCATCAGAAGTGGTTTTCAGCGCTGTGAATAATCGCATATTTTAGATTTAGATGATTGTACATTTTGGTATGAAGTTAATATTTTTATTAAGTGTCATAATTTTTTGTTTTACAACTTGTCTTAAGATGTATTTCAATAATAATCCATTACATAAATATTTTATGATTACATTGCTTCTGGATAATACCACCTTTAAGGTTTCATAAGCATTGTAACTAGACAGGTGCTTTCCCAAGAAGGGTAAAGTTACAATCGATTTACCAAACATGGTAAGCTATCGTGTCGTGGATCTGCAGAAGGCATCATCACGAAGTAAATCGTGAGAGAGAGCCAAGTAAGTAGATAAAGTTCATCAAAACGTAAAAGTCCTTGTCCTAACAAAATACAATGGGCTAATCCTTTTGCTATAACAATGAAATTGTTTCCTTAGCAATAAATCATCTATTTTATCAGCTTCACGCTGTATCCCGCACACAGCAGGGTAGGCCTAGTGTTAAGGCACTCAATTCCCCACTTTCTGCCGAATTCTGGAGGCATTGCGTGTTGAGTGGCAGAACTCAACGCCGCGCTTTGTTGCGGCACTAGAGCGAAGAAATGGAAATATAAATTTATGTAAACATTTCATCTCCTCAAATGGGGAACGAACCCACAACCATTCGGTTATACAGACACACTTTGTGCCCCTGCGCCACGACTGGCCTATTTTATATGTATAACACTTTATTTTATATGTATAAAAATTTCTGTATGTACATTTTTAAAAACAATAATAATAATACATTTTCATTTAGCTCCGATGCAACAGCGAAACGTAAGTCGGTCACGCCAGTCGCTGCTTTCTCGAGGAACTGCGTCGGCGTCGGAGGCGCTCGCCCGCACCTCCTTTACATACAATCACACAGCGCCGGAGCGCCGGCCCACATCGCGACCGCGTGAGTCAGCGCCGGCGCCGCCATACGGGCTTGTTTACAATTGACACAATTAATGACACTCACCAAAACCGGCCTTCCTCCGCGCGGATTTTTTGCAATTGCATTTAGCTCATCAATGTTTTTGCTTTCATCTTAAGAAGTACTTGTTATATTAACAAAATAGTATATATTTTAAAATATACAGTACATTTATATATGAAATATTTTAGTAGTGAAATTATGTATTTATATACACGATTACAGAATAAATGCTGATATTTAGGATATTTTAGTCTGTCTTCGTATCGCTTATAAAATAAACTAATAAATTACACACACAAAGCAACTCAACAAATGTGCTACGCCAGTCACCTAAACAGTTCAATAAAAAAATATTTGTAAAAACAAAAACCCCGACTGCATCAAACTAAAAAGAAAATAAACAAGCCCAATAGTTTATTAGGATTAACAGTCGGGCCCTCTTTAAATTATGCGGGGTTCCTGGTAAAGATTTTATTGATTGAAGAATTACTTATAGGTCCCGACTATTAATCCTAATAAACTATTGGGCTTGTTTATTTTCTTTTTAGTTTGATGCAGTCGGGGTTTTTGTTTTTACAAATATTTTTTTATTTTTT
>JAATLQ010035205.1:271841-290215 GCA_013421005.1 Heliconius erato x Heliconius himera
GTAGTGTTCGGAACGAAAATTTTTTTTTTCACTAAGTCCAATGGCGTCCCACAGCCGCCATGATTATTTTTTAATAACGTCACCTATTTAAGAACACTTGGGCTGCTAATACGAATCTAACGATACCTCAAATATGTAAATCCGTTCAGCGGTTCTGGAGATACGAGGTAATAAAGAATATTACATACATACAAGATACGCGCGAAAAACATAACCCTTCCTTAGCAGTCGGGAAAAAGAATCAATGTCTCAATTTTAATCGTGTACACATTTATGTTCATTATGTTCCGTCACGACTCAGTAGAGCACAAGACGTATACATAAAGTAGGTGAAATGAAGCGTAACGATATTATGAAGGCAGGTAGAAATGTAACGTTAATTTCAAAATTTACATATGTAATCTAATAGGCACATCAATTTAATGTTAAAAAAAAGAAAGAAAGATATTATTAGATAGAATTATAAAGTATTTAAAAAATATGGAAATCTTCAATGGATAGGATATATTTTAGTCTATGGAAACAGATGTCAATAACAATTTTATTAATAGACCACCAACGTTGCGCTACCTTGCACATATGCAAATAGGGATCTGACCAAACAATGTCAAGTAAGAGGAAAATTATAATATTTTAAACGAGACCGTGATTTAATTTATAATATGACTCAACAACCTTTAACTATATCGTTCGAGGATCGAGGTCAAGCTGTTTACAGGACAGCACAAGAGCACAAGAAAAAATAACAAACAATTTAATGTGTAATTCAGTCTGATTCAAATGACACTATATAATGATTTTCGTTCCAAGACTATAAGAACTTACGACGTGAAGGAATTTATCTCTACTATAAAAAATACTTAGACGTTTGTTAAAGCAAAATAAAATTTTATTATGTATAGAATGAAACCATACAGCTCTTGCTTGCTTAAAAAGTTTCATGAATTAGTCACAATAAGTAGTGGTGTTCAATGAAGTGTGAGAATATATTTGAGTTCTCAAAACATTCATCCTAAAGCCGTGTGAATGAGTCGTGTAGATGTTTGAATGTGTGGACCACTCATCTACAGTGCAATTAAAGCATCCAACTGTTAGTATAAGAATGTATAGGTATATATATCTCTCTCTCTCTGTCTATTCTTCAACAATTATTCAGGCTCTCTTTATATACGTATATTTATTTAACCAAATTTAAAATACTATCGAACTATTAATTCATATAATACAATATAATTAAACAGTTTAGTCATTTAATTTATATTATCTTATTAGAAAAACAAAACAATGTCTTATCTGTTCGTTCAAAAAGTTTTAGTCACAAGGTTTATAAGTGAAGTTCTGCGTGTCTCGGGCCGAGGCCGACGCGGGGAGAAATCGAGTGTTACTGCACTTTAAAACAATTCAAAAGGTCAGCTAAATTGAAGTGACTTGCAATAATACCAACTTCAGATATTAATAATAGAGTGATTTCATATAAACTCTTTTTATATATTGTTGTCGTGGCGCAGCGGCACAAAGTGTGACTGTAAAACCGACTGGTTGTGAGTTCGATCCCCACTCGAGGAAATAAAATATTTACTTAAATTTATATTTCCATTTCTTCGCTCTGGTGTCGAGGCAAAAGCGCGGCGTTGAGTTCTGCCACTCAACACGCAATGCCTCCAGAAATCGGCAGAAAGTGGGGAACGGGGAGTCTTAACACTAGGTTCCCTCTGCCTACCCTGCTGTGTGCGGGATACAGCGTGAAGCTGATTTTATTTATATAATGTTATACCGCCGGCTACCGGCTTTCTGATGCTTATCCATCAAAATTAGATGAAGATGGGAAAAATATTAACAAACGAAAACAGTTACGTAGTACTCGACGCGCAATAAATAATTATAGCTGAATTACTTCGCGTCTACATTAAACAAAGAATAGGTTGTTCACCTCGCACGGACGATATAACCGATAATATTAATAGCAATTTCGGTCGAGATAGTATTTTTGTAGCAGTTGATTACATGTTGCGATCTAGTAATAGTATAACAATTGAAAATGTTAATTTAATAAACTTTTTTGTTTTTACAGCTTTTAATTATAATAATGTATTTTTTATATAAATAGTATAAAAAAACTACTATACTATACTTGAGGCCAGTCGTGGCGCAGCGGCACGAACTGTGACTGTAAAACCGACTGGTTGTGGGTTCGATCCCCACTAGAAGAGATGAAATATTTACTTAAATTTGTATTTCCATTTCTTTGCTCTGGTGTCGAGGTTAAGCGCGGCGTTGAGTTCTGCAACTCAACACGCAATGCCTACAGAATTCGGCAAAAAAATGGGATACGGAGTGTCTTAACACTAGGTTCCCTCTGCCTACCCTACTGTGTGCGGGATACAGCGTGAAACTGATTTTTGATTTAGTATAGAGACACAAAAGGTAAGAAAAGACGAGAATGAAATGTACAGTATGATTTTATTTATTTAATGTTGTGTCCAATTACTAATAGGTGTGATATTTTCATATTATTTAAGCTTGATTTAATAGAACACAACGAATTACAAATTATTATACATTATATTGGCATCGATCAATATCAGCGGTATTAAGGGCTCGTCTTGTGTGGGTTGACACAGAATACTGTATGTAACGAGCGCTTAACCCACGCTACTATACCTATATATTTGTGCTTGGTGATTGATTACATTAATATTTAAGTGATCTTTATAATAATAACAAAGATATAAATGTAATTTTAACATTTATATAAATTAAAATATACGTATAAGCCGCTGTTAGGAGAGTTGTTTATTTAATTTCCATTTGATAAAATGTTTATATTTGATTTTATTCAAATATTTTGGTTTTCACGACCTGATTAGAAGACAACTTTCCAGGTTCCACAGTTCAAAATATAATATTTCTTAATGGGTGGAAAGAATGAGTACAACGATCAACGGAGTAACTTATTATGATGTTACTTACCTCGAGAAATAAATGTTTAAAAAATCAAATAGTAAAAAATATTAAATTAAGTATTTATAGTTAATTCATATCATAGATATTCTACAATATAATAGAAATTCTATGATGTCAAGTAATAGAGTAGTAAACCATTTTGTTTACCAAACCAAATAAATATCTCCAAAACATTATAATGTTTTGTTATATCTATTTAGATATATATATAATAGATAGAGAATCAAGTTTAAATTTACAAGACTGATGGAGCTGAAGAAAATGTAACTAAAAGATAAATAAGAAAGCAACACGACTGTAAGCAGACACTGCACTGATTCAAACGATACAGTTTCAAAGGAAAGTGCCCGGCTCGATGCTCACTTCATACGTGCGGACAGAAATAACACAGTTATAAAATTTGATGTGTTCAGTTTGAAGATACTGCCTAAGATGGAATAAAAGAAAACGAGAACACAAATACTCCAGCTGCGAAGTGCATTGGCACTGCACCGACAGAATTATCCGATTATGTACGGTGGGGGGAATGGTTATTTCTGTACATTTCGCGAGAAATGGCATCGCTGTGAACATTCTTTAATCGATAAAAGTCGTGAAGCAAGATGCTAGTCGAGCGTACTTAAAATGCGGAACGAGTTAAATGCTTACGTAGTGTGAATGTATAAAAATAAATAGATTCTTACATTGTCTGTGTTACATGTTTTAAAGCTATATTTTGTGTATATTTTTAGATCAAAAGAAAAATATATATAGGAGTAAATTTTATATGAGTACAATCAACGCTATGTTAAAAAGCAGACGTTTCATGTTTAAAATGATTGGAAATACAAATTATAAGCTGCAAATGAATGTCATATATGTAAACCACGCCATTTCTATAATAGAATATCTAATCTCATTGCACAAATTACTTTATATCTATACTGGCAACATAATTCAGATACAGTGGCATTCCGGCATTCTACGGCCGCCGTATCATAAATGTTTGTAATTACAATTATAAAGAAGACCCTCGTAATATATAATGCCACATTTATAAAAAGTTCTGTCTGAAACCCATCCAACTGGTAATGCTAAATCTGTTAAATCAATACTATATTTGGACTGGCCATATGCAACGTCAGACTCGGTCGGCTTCATGGAAACACAATACACGAGTGAAAAAGTTCATACTTATGGTAAGAACGCCACGTCACGTCACTCTTTACATACGGCAGGGTAAATAAAATAAGGGGAGGACGACGTAAGCGAAGCGTATCTCATTTCTTACCACCTCTCGTCAACGTAGACCGTAGTATAGACGTATATTTTAAATGCAAAAAGACCGCAACTCGCAAATCGCGGAAGAATGCACATCGTCTCGCCTACTCTACACATTTTTACACGGCAAGCACTTTATGTTATGTTTTAAATTCCAATTTTTTTTTTCAATTACGATTATCATCAAGAAACTAATTATTTCAGTATAAAAATATATAGTGAAAGGATATTATCATAAACTAGAAACCACCAATTCATTAAAAGAAAACAGACCGTGTACCAGTTTGACGATGTCATGAATTAGAATCGAAGACTAGTTGGTCTCAGGCGTCTGTCAAACTACTTGCGTGAGAAAATATCTGAGAAAATTTTCCAATTAGTGAAATGTTTATAATATACGATAGATAGAAGTGGATAAATTCACAGATATAATACAGGAACAAGTTGTTTAGAATTTCTATTTTAAAGAAAACTACAAGTATGAAAATAAAATGTAGTTTATTATATCTATTATATCTATATTCTATATATATATATATAAAAGGACTTGTGCTGACTGACTGAGGTAAGACGCACGCAGAGCTGTAACTGCTGATGGTAGAAACGTGAAACTTGGGCAGATGTTTATTTTCATATTCTGGACATCCACTAAGAAGGGAATTTCAAAAATGTTAACCTTAAAGGGATGAAATAGGGGTTGAAAGTTTGTATGGAAAAAAATTTAATCTGCACCGATTTTTATAAAATTTGAAATTCAGACTCTTAAAAATATTTCATTGAATACGTGTTTCATGGATTTTAAGAATTCACCCCCTAAGGGTTCAAATAAAGGGTTGAAAGTTTATATGGAAAAATCTTTAAATTGCCGCCAATTTTTATAAAAATTTAAATTCAGACTGTTAAAAATATTTTATTGAACACGTGTTTCATGGTTTTTTTAGAATTCACTCCTATTCAGCGGGCGAAGCCGCGCGCGTCCTCTAGTTTTATTATAAGTTTGTTGCATATTTCAATTCAGGTAATGATATAAGAGTGGGAGTAACGCACACGCTGAAAATGAATCAACGAGGGTAATGCCACGGGTCAGGAGGATAGCGAGCGTAGGCAGACTCGGAATAGGAACCAGTTTGGGTCATGCAACTCGTGCAATTCTATTTATATCCAAGTTCTGCATTCGGCCCACATAAAATAGATTCCTTAAGAGGTAAAATTATTGTCTGGAAATTAATAATTAAAAAACAGCAAACATATCATTGTAGCTCACTATAATCTGTGAATGATATTAAAAATATGTAAACTTTTTTATTGTGCATGGATAATAACCGTAATATTATAAAAACCAATAATCAATATAATTTTAATGAATAGTTAGGTCTGGATGATGATATAAAAATAAAGTAATTTTCAAGCGTTTGCAAGTATAACAAGGTGTCAAAATGAGATATTGCTTACCCTATGACTACCCTACGACTGGTTTACGCTAAAATGTTGCGTGTAGAACTTAAATTATTCACATTAAACTTAGTACTTTGATAATAGTCAAAATGCATTCCTATTTTCTGAACATCCCCAAAGAAGCTGTATTTCAAATTTTAACTTTCTACGGCCAGAAGTTTTATTACTCGTTGTCTGTTTCGGTATTGGAAAAGTTTTATGTATGTAATACGTAGTTAAATTCAGTACTTTTTCAATTCAACTGTAAAAAGAATATAATCTAAAGTCGCAATAGTAAATATCGTTGGAAGGGAATATAAAATCGAATGTTTATATAAAATATATAAATGTGAAGCCTTTAAAGGCTAAATAGTTCAGTTTCCTAAATCAGAATACAGTATAAGTTAAATCTATAATAGCATCGCAATGCCATTTAGTACTCTTGAGAATCCTTTCACGGAGAGAAACAGCCATGACTATATGACATTTGAAACCTATTTTATTTAAGTTTTAAGTGAAAAAGATCTAACTCAAACCATAAAATACTATAATTAACAGCAACGTAACGTAATACAACAGGATAATTAAATTGATTTATGTTTTGTAAATATTTGATTTCAATTACCTGAAGTAAAAACAACAATATAAATTTGCAGATAAGAAATTGAGCGCAAAATGTGTAATCAAGTATTGTATAAAAAATATCACGTAATTGAAAAACCAGTTCGGTCAAAGTGAATATGTGAATCATTAATTTTTTTTGTCTTTTAAATCATCCTTTTTTCTGTTACAGAGACTTTACTGTAGTAAGTTTAGATAGAAAAAAATTGGAAAAAATCAAATTTAGACGAACAATGAAAAGTTAATAATAATAATAATTTATTCATATCAAAATTACAAACAAAATAATAATTTATAACATAATTGCAACCGTTAAGATGAGTCACACTTAACGATGCACCCAAACATATTTGCCTTATAATATTGCTTTACTTTTTCTTATACCAACGAGTACCAGTGACTTTTAAATGGAAATTGGTCGACTGTGACGACTAGATTTCCAACTTCTTTAAGCGTACACATAAATATTAATTAATAAATAAATACATTTAAAAGTTATGCGCATTAGAAACACTTGTTTTTAGGGTTCCGTACCTTTGAAGGCACAAAGGTAACTATATAAGATCACTATGTTGTTCGTCCGTCTGTCGGTCTGTCTGTCTGAATGTCTTGAAAAAGCGGTGGTCGAGCCTGACACGCGCTTGTCCGATTTTTATTTTATTACGAAAATTATTATAATATTTATACAGAATTAAGCATTTTTGAAAAGTAGAAAAACTAATGGCTTGAAGTGAACAACACAAGGAGTCACGTCCTCGCAGGTGACGTCAGCCTGGGTAATTAACAGGCAAGCGTGCGCTACAGGCTTGGTCGAATGCTCAAAGCAGAAGCCCGCAGGAAATCGCCGCTTACATCATCCACGTACGTGTCCTAGCATGCCTATTGTTTATAGTGGCCTTATTGGTCAAATAGAAAGAGACAAACACATTTAAATTAATTTATGGTAGTACAAAGTACCTAGAGTTTTCTAAAAGTATTTTGCAACCACTAAAATATAACAATTCTTTAAAACTCTCAAAAATATTTACGTACATATAACATTTACTAATTGAATTTATTAGACGTTGATGCTTTTAATTTTTTTAATCACAAAATAACCTATTACTATCTTTAAGCATCTGTTTCGTTCACAAGTAAGAGTTCTATTTTTGATGGGATGAAATTTCACAAACGCCATAGGATTTTCAATTAAAATAACATTTGTAATATAAATAGAAAATACTCTGAAAACTGTTTTTTGTCAATCACGTCTTAGGTCTAGTTTCAATGACAGTTCTGTTAATTTGGCGGAAGTATTCTATAAATCAATAAGAGTCGAAGCGAAGTCTCTGCGTCGTTAACTAATGCGTTGATGTAAATAGTATTCTCCCGTTAAGCAATGTGTCTGTGTCATTAATCTTGTCAATACCTTGTTTTTCTGATATCACTTGTGTATTTTATAATTAAATTACACCTTCAAAGTGAAACAGGACGTAGAGTTTAAATTACAAGTTGCGCATATTTCACATATCTACTAACCTACGTATAAAGCAAAGCTGTAGCAGTATAAGCATTAAAAGAGATTAAATTTAACTCTCCAAAATCGGTGGAACATTTCTTTAAATAAGGCAGTTTATAAATAGGATCGTGACGGGAAAGAATGAAGATTTTAAGTGTAATGTAGTTTGAAGGAGGAGAGGAATAAAATATCACATGACACACGACAGGCCACTAATTTAAGCCTCCTGTCCGAGGCCGAAGTGGCAGTGTAAATCAAGCCACACCCGAGCACGAAGAGCAAATAGTTATGAGTATGAGTGAGCACATCCAACATGCAATCTGGACTATGAATAAATTTAAAACATCAAAATATAGTAGTACGACTGAAACTATATATTTATAGCTTTTATACCAATTTATACAGAAAATTATATACCTTTCATTGTATCTATATTAAAATCTATAGAGGGCACTGATAAACACGAAAAAATATTTAATTTAAAGGAAGAAGCAGTTACTAAAAATTTAATAAGTACTAAGGATTTAGTATATTTTTAAAACAAATTTATTAGGAGAATGTGCAACAGCCAACAGGAGAAGATAAATGAAAAGGCGTACCGGCTTAGGGTCGTCAAAAGTAACGAGTAACAACTACGGGCACGTGTACCTATTTTTAACAGCACTTACCGTCTCTCTTGTTTAAATGAAGCTTTCAACTTCCGAGCTTTAAAACAATCCACACCTTTAAGGTTCCGCCTTCTTTAAATAAAATTTAAACAGATATACGAAATGGAGTATGTAGCATAAGACTCAAATTAAGTAAATTGCGTTGTTCGATAGAGCGATGAACTCATAGACAAAACGTTCTAGCACGTTCTGGCCTCTGATTTTAGTCATTATAAACAGATAATACAAAAAACTTCTGATTAAAATAATAAACTTTTAAATTTAAGAGTTTTTGCATTATTTTATTACATGCATCTAAGATGTACTGGTAAGTACATTCGCATTGACTCGACCGCAGACTATTAGCCACAAGTTTAGACTCATTTCTCTATGCAAGATAGAGAAAATAAACGATTAAGAAATAAAGGACGCAAAACAGCGACCACATCCACGACCAACAACCCAAACATTAAACTACAACGTGTTTCAGATTGACTTAATATTTAACAGAAAAGTCATATCTGCTTTGATAAATCTTTAGTATAAAGCACGGGATTTTAGTACGGTTTCAATGGTTATATATTTTTAGTTTACAAATGCGGGGGCAGCAATTAAAATTTCTGTGATCTACTTCAACATACCAGAGTAGAGCCGTTCAGTGAGACCACTTGACTTCGCGACAGCTCCGTTAGCAAAGCAGAAAACCAATTAATGTAAAACGGCAGCGCTCACAGTTACTTGCTACTTTTATAAACGTAGTCACTGTAGAAAGCTCGTTCTCATTGTCCAAGATATATGAGATTATATTATATATATATATATATATATATATATATATATATATATATATATATATATATATATTTAAGATTGCAAATTTAAAATAAAAAAAATAAAATCAATCAATATACTTTGTATTTCTTAAGGATAAACAAAAATTACAGTTGAGTACCCAAAGTAATTTTTTCAAATTGTTTTTTTTAAGAACTATATTTTTAGTTTCATAGTAGTGTATTGTAATAAACGCACGAAATAAATGAAATTATAAAAATTGTCAATTCCAAAATACCATAATACGAATTTAGATTGCTTTATATAAATGAAGCCGTAGGTGGAACTTTGATACAATACGAAATCTTAGGGGACATGTCGTTGTAGTATACCTAAATATTCGTTTGCCACCCCTCTTAAGGGTAGGAGACGTGGACAAAATTCGAAATATCCTATATTCTAATATAAAAATGGCAGTTTTTATTATGTTTATGCTGTTACATTAAGTACAAAATAGTATTTTTATCACTCTATGAACAATGGCTATAATATATGTATATATACAAATTGTAATATTTATTTTAATTATTCATTACGTTTGTTCAAATCTCGACGAAAGATATGTAAAAATAGTGAAAACGTTTCAAAATGAAAGCGTCTTAATTATAAGTACACGTTATTGTGTATGAATATGGTATTTAACGTGTTGTGTGGATGTGGGCCGTGGATGAGCTCGCGTGACGCTGGAAAGCCAAGCGAGCGTGCATTTAGCGGACCCTCATATAAAAATATAGAAACTATAATAGCTCTTTGTATTGGCCACATAGAGATTAAAGTGCAACAGTAATATTTCCATTTATCCGAGCGTTGTTCGTTTGTACGCGCGCGCTTACACCACTACTTGCGGACATTGGAGAAATTTAAATGGACGCGATAATGGTACTGCTATTAAAAATCTATCTAGATCTTAATAAATTTAAACTGTGTTCATTGATATTTCCATAAAGTGATTTAGTCACGTATAAAGTGTAAGTATACATTACCCAGACAAAAGGTTTCATTTGGATCAAAAAACACATATGGCAAAGAATGATTTGCATTGGTAGGTGGTGATAATTTAAATATATGCATGCTTTTATGTTCAATCAGGCCCGGTAAGAGCGAGTTTGATACTGTCAGCGTTAAGCGTATTCGATTCCGTCCTTTATGAGTTGATTAATTTAACAAAAAATAAGGAAGAACGCAGTTAAACAAAAGTAGAAAATAAATTGAACACACGAAAAATTAAAGTACATTTTAAAACCAACTAAACATTATTCATTATTTAAAAAAAATAAGCGGTCAATTGAGAGCCGGTCTTGCTCCGATAGTTAAGTACCAATTTAATAATTGTGGGTCAACGGGAACGTGACATATAAAACTCGAAAATTAGGTTTGCGGGCGTATGCATGTACTCTTTTTATATCAAATTAACTACAGGCATAAGTTTCTAATATTTTATTTCTATATATTATAAATTTCACTTCTAATCAAATTTCACAATAGTAGGTCTACGAGAAGTACCTACCCTATAGGTTTATGATTATTACTAAAATCAGCAAAAATTATTAACGTTCGTATGTATTTATTTGAATTCATTGACTTAGAAGTTAATTTTTTTTCTCCCACTAGAATTATTTTCAGACCGTAGACTGGGACAGTTGATATTAATTTCAGCTGGACATGTCCGCGTTATCTTGAGATCAATAACATACGGAGAAAACACTAACTGAGAGTGGTAATAGTGGTTTTTTCTTTTAAAGTACGCAGCACACTGTACAAGAATTCTACACAATTCTGGACATTAAAAGAGAATTTTGAATAAATACCAAACCGAAAACCGAATATGAAAATTCTCTGCCAAAATGAAATAAAGAGAATTTCAAAAAATATCTTTGACAATCAGTTATTATCTCACGAAAATTTTACTCTGCAAAGACATTGAAATAAGCAGCAATAATATATGAGCACAGTAAGTTCATAAAGTCTGCTTTTACAGCGATAAATTACATTCAGTATATTTCAGGCAGGTTGCCCCAGGTCGCTGAGCCATAGAGCTCATAACATAAGTTATTCATGATATTAGAACAAGGCGCAGCGCAATGGTCGTCGGGCGCTTAGGGCTAGAAGGGTCGACGCCCCTGACAACGTGACGTCACCCGCCCTACAGCTGGCTATGACGTCATACCGCCGCCATAACAAATACCTAAGAATAAAAATATAGAAGCCAATCTCATATCAATCTAAGCAATATGTTTACCATGTGTCCCAACTTCCAACATACCCTTGAACATTAACAGATGGTTGCGAGGACTTCTTACATATAAGTACAAAAAGTTTTTTTTAACGTCATGCTGTCCCGCAAATAGCAGGGTATACAGAGGGAACCGGGGAACGTAGTGTTAAGAGACTTCGTTACCATTAAGACACTTCCATTCCTCACTTTCCTCCTAATTCTGGAGGCATTACATGCTGAGTGGCAGAATATAACGCAGCTCTTTTCCTCGTTACCAGGGCTAGGAAATGAAAATATTAAATATTTCATTTCCTCGAGTGGGAATCGAACCTATAACTTTTCTCGTTTACAGTCACGAGTAGCTTAAAAAAGATAAATTAAAGAATATCACCCCCCTCCGTTATTTTTTTAAATTTATAATCTAAAAGTAAATGTTCAGCTCTCTTCTCTTAATTAACCTATAAGCGCAATATTATATTATTTGCTGCATTTAAGTCTAATAAGTCTGATATTTCAGTCGCACATCCACGAATTACTTTTGTCATAATAAATATATTTAAGTTGAGATAGTTAGAAAGGCGGCTGAAGTGATTAATTGAGCACGGCAGTAAAACAAAATGCATTAAGAGAACAGCAACGACGACTCGGACTAAGTACCGTAGCGGTGAGTAGCGGTACCAGCGTGATTTCTCGTCAAAACGGAGCCAGCGGCCGGCGAGCGTCCGTGCCTCCAACACCAGATGGATACCCAAATTATTTCCTCTACCTCCATCATTGTATCTTCAGAATGTTATTCCACAACTGTATATGCATATAGCTGTAGAGGCCAGTCGTGGCGCAGCGGCACGAAAACCGACTGGTTGTGGGTTCGATCCCCACTCGAGGAGATGAAATATTTACTTAAATTTATATTTCCATTTCCTCGCTCTGGTCTCGAGGCTAAGCGCGGCGTTGAGTTCTGCCACTCAACACGCAAAGCCTCCAGAAATCGGCAGAAAGTGGGAATGGAGTGTCTTGACACTAGGTTCCCTCTGCCTACCCTGCTTTGTGCTGGATACAGCGTGAAGCTGATTTTATATTCATATAATGACGATACAAACGGTAATAACCTGGGAAATCTGGCACACAAACACCACGTTCAAAATGCGCCAGATTGGAACGTAGAGATAGCCGAAACAATGCCTATAACAGTTCTTATATGCAGATAGTGCAGTTTAAATACACATTATATATTTCAAGATTGCCGGACGATACGGGAGAAACTTTGCGCGTGTATTGTGCTTTGTTAAAGTTTCTCGGCGGCAACGCTAATAAATTTAGATTCTTAGAGAATGCGAATGTTCAGCAGTGACTAAGAGTTTTTTAGTTTGTAACGAATACATGTACCTACACGAACATGAATGACGTCGACGCTGTAGTTAGTTATGTAGTTTAAGAACTTTTATATTACTAATAATGATGAATGGTTATATTCTTTTTTTAGTTTCTAACACACAGTAGGTTAAGAAGAAGGAAGTGTGTTGAGTGGCGAAACTCAACGCCGCTATTTACCGACACCAGAGCGAAGGAATGTAAACACTGAATGTTGACTGACAATGACTGGCCTTAAACAACTAATAATATTGTTAATTAGTGTTTTTATGTTTATTTAACCAATTAAGTTAATTAACCAAAGTGATTGTATGATAATATTTTTCTTGTACATACTAACATATGTATATGACTGAAATCTACAAGATGTTCCGTTACGACAGTTTCATGTCAGTTGTCATAGATATTGTCAAAATGACAATAGATTTTATTACAATGACCTGCTTCACTTTAAAGGTTTACACCTTACAAGTGTCAACGTAACAATAAAACACGTATTAATAATATTGTAGCAATTTAAAAAAAAAACTGGTAATATATTGCTTTGCATTCTAAAACGAATTAGCAATTTTTTTGCAGCGAAATGTAAGTTCTTTTAATTTTATGCAATTAAATATAGCAAAATTAAAAGTAATTAATGTTAATTACAAGTAAGCATAAAAAAAAAACAATTTCAAATGTATATTAAAATAAATAATTACATTTACAATATTAACATCAAATATAAGAAATAAAACTTATTTATGATTATACTGCCTATCCAATAAGTATCGCATCTAACAGATAACAAGTAAAAGGAATGTACTGAGGCATCGCAATTTACACGGACCAGAATGAGAACAAAATAGATCATTTAAGGCCATCGTGCAGTAATCTCATTTCCACGGTGCAGGTTCGAAGACCCGTCGGCCGTCGCCACTCGCTTGCGTGATCGCGCTCTATCAGCCACCCAGCGTTTTAATTAATATAATAGATATATATGGACGTGAACAATACCCATCATCGTTTTATCTACAGTTTCTCACTATTAATTGGACTAACACGAGATTAATGTATTCGGTATACTCGAATAACCATATATTTATATATACGTTTCAAAGTAATGGTAGCGTTCCTAGAATGCAATTGTGCACCAATAAGATTCATGTCGCCCACTTATAAATATGCTAATAAGAAAAAATAAAATTTGAGATGGGAAAAAATTACATTTCTTACAGGTCAATATTTTTTCTCACACAACAACATATAGTGGTGTATTTTTGAAGTACTTTTTTTTCCAGTTATATATATATATTTAATTTGAAATCAATTACTTTAACACCGCATATTCACTCGTTTCTTTGTTTTCAGAAATACACCACAAGTACAGGTTAAGCAAAACGCCGGCCGGCGCGGCGCGACGGGACGCGGCGCGTGGGAGGAACTGAGCGCAGTTCCTGAGAGACGAGTGTAAACTCACATATGTGCACGAGGAGATTTAGAGCCGCTGGTGCTAGGCGGAGAGGCACTGAGGATGTAATGGGGTGTCGGATATGATATCACTGGTATCGCGCAAAAAGTACCGCGGTGGCCGTTCGCACGGCCGGTGTATAGGGGACTGGCGCGCGCTGGCTCTGAAACCCGGAGCCCGAGTCTACCCCGCACCCCTCTCCGACGCTCGCGCAGCGCCCTCCAGATGTTACCATTTACCGGCTGTGGTACGCAGAAACCACCAGAACTAGTCTCTCATTAAATTTCCTCGAGGTCCATGTACTAAACGAATTTCAGAAAATATTGTAATTAA
Organism: Heliconius erato x Heliconius himera; assembly: GCA_013421005.1. NCBI lineage: Eukaryota > Metazoa > Arthropoda > Insecta > Lepidoptera > Nymphalidae > Heliconius > Heliconius erato x Heliconius himera. Next base: position 286,466 of record JAATLQ010035205.1, read on the forward strand.
TAATTCTTGAATATTAGTTCATTAAGTATTAATATAAAATTATATCGAACACATATAGATGGTATGGGTGGGATATAAATAATATATATTTTTTATACATTTCTCTTAGATCCTGATGTAAATTTGTCTTAAAGAATCCTACATATATTTGAATAAGCAGGGCGAATGCAAGAAATATTAGTACTTCATGCCTATTGTGGACTGCATAAAAAATATTTTTCAATTCTCCACCACCATACAGGTGAGTGATATTATTGGCTGAAATATGAAGAAAAGGTATTATTGGCTGTTATAATTTTGACGATGTCATTATAGGAAAGGAAAAGATAAAAGTCATAATTAGCATATTTTAAGAACGCCAGTGCAACTGTTCCTCACTTTCACAGCACAGAATCGCGAGAGCCAAGCAGCGCGGCGGCCACCGGCAACTCGTTGCGAGGCGGCGAGGAGACGACGACCCCGCGCAGCCACGCTCCACCGCGCCGAGCACCGCCTCGCCGAAACTTCGCACTTCACTTTTCCACCACAAGGAACTATCCAAACGCGCCGGCCGTGAAATTACCGCAAATCTGACGCAACACCCGTCTACTAAACTAAACTAAACATTGTCAATGCAATCCAGACAAAAACAAAGTAAAAACAGTCGTAATGGAACAATCCAGTGCTTAATGATTGTCTAGATGTTGATTACGTTTTTTTTTTATTTAAATATATATTGTATTATTAAACATTTTTAAAGTGTTATTCCACACTTAGGAAAGAAAAATACTTATTTAGCCTCCTGGAAACCAACCAGGCGTGGGTTCGAGTCCCGCTACGTTCAAATTTTTATACGTTTTCTAAATAAGTATATATTGTATTTTTTTACCAAAAATTATAAGCAAATAAACAAATAATCGCAAAATAATATTGTAATATAAACTAAAAGTGCATACAAACATTATATTAATTGATAAGCCATTCTCACAAACAATAGAGATATTACAAAGTGACCGGATAAGGTAAAGTTTGGTCCATGTCGTGCTGAATCTCAATGAGCAGCGCTTGCTCTCTCTTCACATCGACCGTTCGTAAGCCTATACCATTACAGTACAGCAACAATGTGACTCACGATTGCAAAAATCTAAATTTGCATCAACATATGGCGTAACGTCGAAGTCTCTCGCGCACTTTATATTTAGTAACGTGAAAAAAAAATCACCGTCACCATAAAATTGTATGTAGTCTTTAATATAATATTTTAAGTACCTATAGGTATTTTTTAACATTTTTTTTAAAGTGTTATTCCACACTTAGGAAAGAAAAATACTTATTTAGAAAATTTCATCACCAACCAGAACGTATGGCGTAGTGGTCAGAGAGCCCGGTCGGTTTCCAGGAGGCACGGGTTCGAGCACCGTTACGTTTAAATTTTTATGCGTTTTCTAAATAACTACCTATAGGCCTGTAGCAGTAGTAATATGTAAGCCTGATTTCTTATGCCTCCCAATATCAAAATCACTGCTAAATATATATATATTTTATTGTAATTTATCCAAATTGATAGACAGACAGAGCACCCAACTATACATATACTATAACAGTTAGATAACGGATGTCCCGAAGTCTTTATTTTACATCGATACTCATACTGTCTCCAATTATGGATCATTACTCACGCGTGCAATACTTATTAATATATAGTAACATATCTATAGTCGTCATAAATACTTATATCGTATGACTCCTACCGATGCGTGAAATTATCGAATATAACATTACAATGAAAAAGAAATTAAGTCTTTATTTACGTATGTATATTTCTTTTCACATACCTCTTAAGGAAAAATATTATTTTAGCACGCGGTATAAATCACAGTATACTTAAAAGCTTTATAAAATCTCCGTCTGTTGAAAAAGGAGCGAAAGTTCGTTTGGCTCGCTTCCTGAAGCAGGTTTCAATCTAGATAAGACTAAAGTTTAAAACACGTTTTCAGAAAGTTTTCATAAACTTATAGACTTACTTCCTCCTGAGACGAGTTATATGTTATGTTTTTTAGCAGTTTCGATGTCTAAAATACGTGCAGATTACACGGTCGACGAACTTACGTCCGAAAAAATAATAAATATTCGATTGTCTGAATGCGCTATGCGGATAAAAAATGTACCGCGATCTCAGAAAACATGAGTGCCGATGTTAAAATTATCATTGTATAAGTAAATATTTACTAAAGAAAATAAAATAAAATTTAAAAACAATAATTGAAATATTATATTAAAAACTTTCTTTTTATACAGCTGAGGTTTATATTGATAAAATTAAACTAACTAAACGCAGAAGATTAATCTCATCACTTTTACCGCAATTAAGTATATCTTGAAATTTAAATAATATAGTATAATACAAAAAAAATTAATAGAAGCTTTAATTAAAATCATGCATATTTATAATCATATTTAAAAAAAAAACTACTTATTCAGACATCATTTGGAGAGCATTGTTAAATTATAACGAACCGCCCGCTGTACCGTCACAATGGTGTAGCGCAAACATAGTAGACTGGTAGACCAAACAGCATACGGCAAACAAGATCAGTCTCGACATTTATCGTACTTGAAAACTCCTGAACCTTTAACGAGACTATAAAAAAACTTTCTACTATAGACTCTTATATAATGTGAATAGTTCTTGAGATCTTTGTATAATTATTCAGCTTCACGCTGTATCCCGCACACAGCAGGGTAGGCAGAGGGAACCTAGTGTTGAGACACTCTGTTCCCCATTTTTTGCCGAATTCTGGAGGCATTGCGTGTTGAGTAGCAGAACTCAACGCCGCGTTTAGCCTCGACACCAGAGCGAAGAAAATGGAAATATAAATTTAAGTAAATATTTCATCTCTTCGAGTAGGGATGGAACCCACAACCAGTCGGTTTTACAGTCACACCTCGTGCCGCTGCGCCGCGACTGGCCTCTTTTATTATTAATGATATAAAACGGGTAATGATAGAACGTTTCTAGTGTTTTCCTACTGGCATTCTCTCGACGGCACATTATCATCATTTGAAGTATAACTTCCTGAAAGTAAACTAAACTAGTATCTGTGAATGGTAATTAATATAATCGACTATAATACTGTGATAGTTATTTCGCTTAGAAAGAGGATTACCGTTACAGTATTTAGTTTACTGCAAACAATCTCGTCGCTGTATAATTTCCGATAGTCGGCCCAATCACGACCACAATATTTCTAACAAATAAATATCATTATTTTCTATCTTATTCCTTTCTATATATTATACTAGCGGCCCGCCCACGGCTTCGCCCGCTTAAAATACATGATTACTGATTTAATAAGCAGAATTGATTGACAACTATAATGAGTTCTAATATGATTTTTTTTACGACATTATCGTCAAAGAATTTTTGATTGTTTTAAATAAAAAAATACGACCATTGTTGATATTTGATATTTATAAAATATACATAAAGCTAATTATGTATTACACGTATATATTTTTGTAACTTTTTGTACTTTTTACCTATATAATATAGGTCTCATCATAATTCTAAAACTCTGTTAAATGTGCTGATGTCAGTGAATAATTTAATTTAGGTTGTAGGATTCATAATATTCTTTGTAAAATAACTGCATTAATTGCATATTAACTCCTATACAGTTTTTAAATTAGTTACATATATTATATGAACGAACCAACCAAAATATCTTTGTATTTACTTGATATTTCTTTCAAGATCGTTCTTTATCTCTG
>JAATLQ010035206.1:0-18239 GCA_013421005.1 Heliconius erato x Heliconius himera
ATACTCTATCCTGTATCTGCCCTTAACTCCTTCATACCTCAAACAAAGATTTACTTTCCTGGGCTCCCACTCTCAGTCTTTCAATCTCCGTTCAAGATATGACAACGTATTGGAGGTACCATTATGTCGCACTAAGTGCTACAGTGAATCATTCACCGTAAAAACGGTGAAATTATGGAACGAGCTACCCCGGTTCATCAGACAGTCGACATCAGCTAATATCTTTAAGCGTCGTCTTAGAGAGTTTTATCTATCGCTATAGTCATTGTATCTGTTTTGTGCATATATGTAAGTCTAATTGTATCTCTATATAAATCTATGTATGTATGTATTTATGTATGTATGTATGTATGTTTGTATGTATGTATGTATGTATGTATGTATGTATGTATGTATGTATGCATATATGTATGTATGTATGTATGTATGTATTTATGTATGAATAGTGTATGTATATATATGATATAATAAATAACAAAAAAAAAATCTTTATGCAAAGCTATCCGCCAACAATGCTCTCTTAATATTAGTTTTTTATAAATAAAAGGTTGCCTGTAAGAGATCACTTATAGTGATAAGGCCGCCTTTGCACTGTATTAAAATTATAAATGTTATTGTATTTATGTTTTATCTTTGTGCAATAAAGTATTTTTGATTTGATTTGATTTGATTTGATTATACTAAACAAAATTTACATTTTCAATTATATCTATCATATCATATCATATCTCTTAATACCTACCTCTCCCATATATGTATACAAAATACATATATATAAAGAGGTTTACAACTTCTCAAACTAAAATCAATACAGCAAAAGCCCAGTAAAAGTTTCCGTCTGTTGAAATTGATATTGCATCCTACAACTATCACAGTGATAGTTATAGGATGCACTCCGATAGAAGGTTGGTAGTGACATGCTATTTCACAGTGGGCGTCGCCATGCCACGAATGCATGAAAGGCAGATTGCCTTTTCTTTTTATCATAAATAAATTCTTAAAATGGATTTTATTATTGTTTTTGTTGTAAATATAAATATTTTATGTTGTAATATAAAGAAACATTAAGTTTAATGGAAATAAAAATTGTATGAATTCCGCAATTCAATGAAAATATATATTTATTACTTTTTTTTATATTCACTTTCTTTTTAGCCTTTCCTAGTTGAAATTATTCAATGGAAATTTAAACATGTATCTTAACTTAAAGTAGTCGTAAATAAAAAAAATTAACACAACAAAAATGAATAATATTTCTTAAATAAGCTAAAAATATTAAGTTAAGAATAATCTAAATTAAGCACATTTTAAACATTTATCTTTCTATAAAATGCAATAAAGTAAATTATCAAAAAAAAAACTTCCAAAAAAAGACAATATGTTCAAACAAATAAAAAATATATATCTGTTGCATTGTATCCAACAAAAACAATATTCATGTATTTATATTGTACTTATATTTTCATTTCTTTTGTAGTAGAAGATTTCACGAAGCGACTACTTTTCTTAGAATTAGAAAATTTATATCCATGACTAAGTCCTAAACCGTTAAGCTTCACTAAGTAGGTAAGTGGAATTTATGGTAGCGATTTACAGCCCATTTCATCGTGAACAACGTATATATATTATGAAGGTGACCTTGTATAAGTCGTGATCTTGAAGAAGATTTTTAATAAATTGATTTATTTCTAAAATATCATATACTCTACTATAAAAAAGTGAATACTTCAATTTCTATTAGGACCTGAGGCTCATTATATATGTTTCACGCTGTATCAACATGCACATAGCAGGGTTGCCAGAGGGAACCAGGGAACCTAGTGTTAAGACACTCTTTTCCCATTGAGACACTTTCGTTGTCCATTTCTCGGCGGATTCTGGCGGTATTGTGTGTTGAAAGACACAACACAACGCCGCGCTTTGACACCAGAGTGAAGAAATGCAAAAATATTAAATATTTTAAAGATTATAATTTTATTTCACTAATACTATATAATAAATATAACTTAAATAAGAAGCGAATGTACTTTTATAATATTGACTGCCTCGCCTTATAATCTGCTCATCTATTATCACTTCTAGCTTAGCGGTAAATCCTTCTTTGGAAACTTTTCATATCCGTCGGTCGTTGCACTTTTCAGAGATAATATTTAACTAGATACTCTCAAGTTTTCTAATATGAAATTCATTTGAGTAATTTTCCAAGTTTTAATACTTTTAGAATAGTTTTAGATATCTTTAACCATTCTATTATATAAAATATAACTGAATTCCTATATTTACATATATTTTTGTATAATATACATATATTTATAAGAGCTTTATATCAATTCTCGCTTCTCCCAGCCACAATAGCGTAAGCCCATAGTACGTATCAAGACAATTATTTTAATACTTTCCTGCTAGGAAAATAAAAATAATATTAAATATTCTAGAATCAATTTCAAAATAAATTTCGCTCGTTTGCTTTGTCTTTTCCATAAAAAAAACACTCAAAATTACGACCAAATGGATGAATGAATTATATATATATATATATATATATATATATATATATATATATATATATATATATATATATATATATATATATATATATATATATATATATATATATATATATATATATATATATATATATATATATAAAATAAAAAACACATTCTATATAGATAATAAAATTCTGTACAACAGTGGCAGGATGATTTGTGTAGCAAAACTAAGGACCAGTGACCATAAAGCACCGGAAGCTTTTTGAGCACAGCAAAGTCTCGCTCACATAAAGGGTTTTTAGAAAGCATTTTAATATGAATTAAGTGGTTAGAGAATGTTTAATATGTTACGCTGGTGATAAAGTTGCGTTAGGCGGGTAAATATTTAATTAAAGTCTAGTGTTTTCAATCACGTTGCACTATATTAATTATTAATTTATTTGCAATATATTAATTATATAGTGTTGTAATTAATTTTTGATTATATATTAATAACTTTGAGGCCAGGCACGAGGTGTGACTGTTAAACCGACTCGTTGTGGGTTCGATCCCCACTCGAGGAGATGAAATATTTATTAAAATTTATATTTCCGTTTCTTCGCTCTTGTGACGAAGACAAAAGCGGCGTTAAGTTCTGCCACTCAACACGCAATGCCTTCAGAATTCGGCAGAAAGTGGGTAACGGAGTGTCTTACACTAGGATCCCTCTGCCCACCCTGCTGTTTGCGGGATACAGTGTGGAGCTGATTGATTTGATTTTATTTATATAATGTCGTAATTAATTTTCGATTAAATATTAATCACTTAGCAGTTAATGTTATATTTTATTGATATTATTTTGTTTTATGTCCTTAATTGTAGTTGCAAGTTCAAAAGCTTATGCCAATATTTACAGAAATACATAATAGGACTACGGAATTATGTCTTGTAAATGAAAGTTTCTTTAGTTTATATTAATAATTCTGTATGTTTGGCAAATGAATGTTGAAGATGAAAGATTATTTATTTTTTTATAAGTCACCTATTTAGTAAAAAAAGGAAAATGATTAAAATAAGTTATGTAATACAAATTTTATTATCACATTTTATATCAGTTACTTATTGCTAAAAATATATATTATTTAGATTTTTTCAATATTTTAGAAAAAATATTTCATGTATTTCTAGAAACAAACATAAATTTATATTTATGAACTACTATAATATATTAGTGCAAAATGAAATAATTTACGTACGTGTCTTAAAATGAAACCTTATTCTCAGAAAATACAAATAGAAATCGAATAAATAACATAGACGACGTTGTCTAGTTCTAAACGAGCTATATTCGAGTGTTAGACGAGTCCTTTTCAGTTGCTTTGTGTTATTTAGAGAAGTATTGTACACTCAATTGTTTGTGATTTTTTTCTGTTTTCCCTTTGATGTTTGCTCTGTACCTGGCAATAAAAAACTTTCTCGTGGAGTTTCGTGAATTCTAAGCAATATAAGGTGGGGTATTCATTTAATTATGAAAGTATTTGTATATTTTAAAATTATTATTTATTATGAGGCCAGTCTTGGCGCAGCGGTGCACGCGTGTGACTGTAAAACCGACTGGTTGTGGGTTCGATCCCCACTCGAGAAGATGAAATATTTACTTAAATTTATATTTCCATTTCTTCGCTCTGGTGTCGAGGTTAAGCGCGACGTTGAGTTCTGCCACTCAACACGCAATGCGTCCAGAATTCGGCAGAAAGTGGGGAATGGAGTGTCTTAACACTAGGTTAAATTTGGATTGTTTATTATTCTCATTTCCATTTATTTTCTTTGATAAAAATACAAAGCGCTGCCTTGAGTTCTGCTATTTAACACGCAATGTTTCGAAAATTAGTCAGAAAATGGGGAATCTGTTATTTAGTAGTAGTAATAGTATGTGAGCGATGGAACTCAATGCCGATGTTTGCCTTCTTACCACAGCAAAGATATAATAATATAAGTCGGCAATAATCCATTTCCTCGAGTCTTCAAATGAAAATTGAACCCACATCCATCACATTCCTAATCACACTGCCACTGCACCACAGTAGCCTTTGTATTAACAAAAATATGAAAATGTCACAAATGTGAGTAAAGTCATACGTCTCGATTTTTTGTAAGAAATAGACAAAAACCTACGCAAAACCTACCTTATCACATAATGTAGAACCTTTTCCCTCAGTAACTTATTGCCAAAATTTTTTGGCGGCCAGTATGGGAATAAATCTGTGATAAAAGTAAGCTCGAGTATATGCGTTATTTGCAGCGTACCGTCATTATCTACACACACTGTCGATTGATACAGAATAGAAGTATAGAAGTATCTTATGGCTATTTTCTATTTCAACATGGTGGTGATGTCAAAATTATGTATTTTGTTCAGAGGCCAGTCGTGGCGCATGGGCACAAAATGTGACTGTGAATCGACTGGTTGTGGGTTCGAGCCCCACTCGAGGAGATGAAATATTTACTTAAATTTATATTATTATTTCTTCGCTCTGGTGTCGAGTACAAGCGCGGCGTTGAGTTCTGCCACTGCCACTCAACACGCAATACCTCCAGAATTCGGCAGAAAGTGGGGAACGGAGTGTCTTAACACTAGGTTCCCTCTGCCTACCCTGCTGTGTGCGGGATACAGCGTGAAGCTGATTTATTTACTTATTTAGAAAACGTATAAAAAAATATTTATTTATTTTTATGTATTTTGTCAAATATTGGCTATTATCTGTGGGTACTACTAAAAATATATTTATTCTTTTTAATGTATACCCATAATCTACATATATATAATTATTTAAAAAATAATACACTATATTCGTATATAGTGTGATGTGATAAAGTAAAGAAAAAAACAAAGAAATATATATGTATATTTTTTATCAGCTACGCGCTGTATAACGCATGCAGCAGGGTAAGGTAAGAGAACCTAGTGTTAAGATACTCTGTTCCCCTTTAAAAAAAACAAGCTTTAATTATATTATTTACAGCTATTTTAAGATTAACTTTTATCTTGAATCACAATCCTGAAATTTAAACCGACATGACATTTTCCTTCATACAAAAAACTCGAGTGCGGTGGGTACTCCACTGTATCCACTACACTCGAGTGGACGAAATGCAGCATCCACAGAACAACATTTACTTAAAAGTCTGCCTCTATTTTCCGAACAGTTCAATTTAAATACAACCTTACTTCGCCTATAATAAAGTCGATTTTGATAGTTCGTGTGATATTATTAGAAGCGATTTTTTAATGAAAGACCGTAAAGTCAGCCTGCATAGTGGAGTGGAGTCGCTTCGTTATCCGACTGCAGCAGGACCGAGCTAATTGAACTTCACATAGATCTGAAACAAAGTATAAGATACATCATGCGTTTCGAAATGTGGTGCGTCCATATGAAATATAATCGTAATGGAAAAAAAACAACCAGTTTCAGTCAGTTTGAGGCCAGTCGTGGTGTAGGGGCACAAAGTGTGACTGTAAAATCGATTGGTTGTCGATTCGATTCGCACTCGAGGAAATAAAAAAAAATACATTTATATTTTCATTTCTTCGCTCTGGTGTAGATGCAAAACGCGGCGTTGAGTTCCTCCATTCAACACGCAATGACTTCATAACTCGGCGGAGAGTGGGGAACGGAGTGTCTTGACAGTAGGTTCCCTCAGCCTACCCTGCTGTGTGCGGGATACATCGTGAAGCTGAGTTTTATTTAAAAAAAAACGAATGTCTTATTTTGATAATTACTAGCGGCACAATATCGTCACACAGTAGGTCAATGTCGCACATTCGATGATTGCTTTGAATGCGATTCTTACTTTTTTTTATACCAGCTATAGGTATATAGGTATGCACATTTTGCGGCGAATTCTGGATCAATATTAACACCAAACGTCATTCGTACGTATCGCTAATACGTCTTTTTTTCCGTCACGTAACTCGTTCTTGTTTTTAAAGTAGACGGTTCTAAAAAAGTACTTGTGAAATATTTTTTCCACAGCGTGTGAAAGTTAATATATCAATAGCTAGATAGCTAAACAATATCAACATATTATTATTTGTACTCATATATGATTATTTCTGTCTGATTATAGTAGACTGGTAAAAAATACAACCATTTATAAAAATATGTTAAAAAAAATCGATTTAAATTAAGTCAACTCTCGAAATAAGAATAACAAATTTTTACTGTTTCTTGATTTGAGTATTTTTTTTTAACATTATGCAAAAGGCCTTCTATTGGGCTATATTGAGAAAAAAAAATCACGAACACTCTAGCAGTCTCAGCAATCTGGGCTGTATTTGCCAATTTTGTTCAAGAAGCCGATTTTTTTCAAAAAATCATAAATTCTGAAATATCCGCCGAATCACGAAAAATCGGCTAACATATATTGGAAGAAATGGATAGGTGCGTTCTCTACCCATAGACAACCGTTGATCGGGCGATCCTGTATATACATATATGTACTCAATACTTTTTACAGCAATATTTATTAAATTCATGAGGTATTGTGTCTTGAGTAGCAGAACTCAATACTCGTTTTACCTCGTTACCAGAGTGAAAAAATGAAAATATTAAATATTTCGAGATTTCGGAAACGAACCCGCAATCATCGCAGTTCCAATCGCCAGCGTTTGCCACTGCGCCACAATTGTCTCATGTAATATAATTTGATTTGTATATAAAATGCAATCTTTACACTGCCAGACATCTAAATCGCATCGAATTCTCATATCAAACATTATTATAGCCATATTTTTTCATCATCTTATACTACAATATCTTTATAATATGTTCTTATAAATTGTACGTAGACATTATTATTCTGTTTTACATACAAAAAGAAACATTTAATTTTTTTCATTTCATATTTTCCCAAGAAGGAATGATACTTTAAAGTTACACGACTTTAATATAACATTTTCTGTAGCCCCATTTCACTTACAACTATACTACAAGCATTCTAGTTAAAATCTTTGTGTGAAACCAAAAAAAAAAAAAAAGAAACGTCAGAAGCGAGTGTGCCTCTATCAAGGCCTTCCCTTTGCACTTAATGAAAGCGTGAAAACACCGCCACTGCACTGCGTCATCTCTCGTATTTCAAAGTAATTTGCAGTAATTAGCACCTCAGCTTTTACGTTCAGATTATCCTAATTTGTAAAGTTCGTGTACCCCAATGTTTCTAGTTTCGTTTCTGTTCGTTGAAATGTTTGAAGGTTTTGAATGGTTTAGCTACCACTTTGCCAGTTGAAATGCGGTAGCGGTGAATGCCGTGGTATGAATCATAATAGATTTTAAGTGTATTCAGTGTATTTTTTTTATATAATTGATTTAGCATATTTTATTATGTGTATAGATTTGTATAAAATTATATATTTTCTATACTTTACGTTCTATTAAAAAAACAGTATATGACTGGTTGTCTAAACTTAATTATGATGAAATTGAGAGACTACGCCATACAGTTATGTGTACAACACTTTGGCATAAGCACATAGACCGCACGCTCACACACCCACACACAAATCATTATTATTCTAATTTAATATTAGTCTATAAATAATTCTAATGGTGGTTTTAATATTCATGATGTTGTCAAGGGAAAGGACCAGGCGGCCTGAAATACAGGGAATCGTAGTTAAGGCGTCAGTACTTGTGTTAACTATACAGAAGATTTTTGCTAAATAATAATTATAATAATAATATTATTATTATTATATTCAGTGTGTATGTATTCACCAAAGCAAGGTAGGGAGTGTAAAGAAACTCTGTTTTTCGCTTTTCGCCCTAATTCGACGTATTGTGTGCTTATTGGTGGAACTCAATATCGCACCAGAGCGGAGAAATGAGAATGAGACATTTGAATTGACATAGTACCATGATGGCCTGGATATTTAACTTAATAACAAATTCTACGAAAGTTATAAATAAAGTGGAATTGCTAATTACATATTTTCTCAACAATTTTTTCACAATTACTTATAATTATAAGAGTATTTTCTAAAAATATAAAAGAGCGAGGTCATAAAGCTCCGCGGCTGCAGTTTAGCAATTTAGCTCCGCGTACTGTTAGTAAATAAGTTAGTGCAGTTTCCACAGCAAGAGCAATTCTTCCACTACGTGAGTTTCCTATCTAATGCTGATAAACACATTTGTACATACGAAAAATGGTGTTAGAAATGGTGGTAAGCAAAATGCGTGCAATGAAATATATATATATATATATATATATATATATATATATATATATATATATATACACATAATAGGGTAGGCAGAGGTAACCTTGGAATCTGATGTTAAGACACTCCCGTAAGGACCCTTCCGTTCTCCATTTTCCGCCGAATTCTTACGTGTTAAGTGGTGAAACCTAATGTTCCCTATGCCTTGTTTTGCTTTGAATCAATTCTTAAGATGATATTTACATCTTTTTGCAGAAAATCTGAACATATCGTTTTTTATATACTTACTGTAATATTTTTATCAGCATCACGCTATACGCCGCATCGCATTGCTCTATGTAAGTATGCAATGGAAATACATACGGATATGGATAAGACACTGGGACTGTAAGCGCGACAGGTTGTGGATTCGATTCCCATTCAAAGAAATATATATTATTTTCATTTCCTCGCACTTGTACTGAGGCCAAGCGCGGGGCCGAGTTTCCGCCACTCAATACGTAATGCCTTCAGAATTTGGCGGAAAGTGGGGAACAGAGTGTTTTAACACTATGTCCCCTTTACTGCTATTTCCAGCACACAGCATAAAGCTGAAGAGAAAATATAGTTATGTTAAAATAATCCTTAAAATACCAGTCTAGTTCATAATAGTACTGCCGCAAAAGGTTAGAGGCGTATTTATATAATACTGTTTATTGCACTTGTTGTTTGTGTGTTTAAGTCTCGGGGAGACGAATGTTTATATTGAATAAAAAACATGTTCAAATACTTTTCTATCCTAGGTTGAATACATTCTTTCTATTTTAAAAAGAATGTGAACAAATATATTTTTTCATAAATTTTAAATAGAAGCCCACGGAGTTCCGCCATTCAATATGCAATGCCCTCAGGACTCGGCGGAAAGTTCGGAACGGAGTGTCTCAACACGAGGTTCCTTCTGCCTACCCTGCTTTGTTCGGGATACAGAGTGAGGCTAAAAAAATAAGAGTGAAGCTAATTAAAAATGAAAAAAAAATATGTGAAGTATTGAGTATAAAAATATTATACTATTTTATATATTACGTAGATGATGAAAAAAATATGGCCATAATAATATTTTATCATAATCGTAGATGAATTTTCCAATAATTAATCACAATTAAAAAAAAATCTAGACCATAGTGACATAATGGGACATCTAACAGACACTATAGTTGTGGATTCGATCTTCTGAATTATAATTACTTAGTCCTCTATCAGAGGAATATACATATTCCTCTAATACAGCCTTTCAACAAAAATATTATTTAAATCGGACCGAATTCCAATAAAATTACGTAAATTAACTAAAAAGATAAGAGAAAATAAAAAATATATCTTTAAGACTTTATAATAAAAGATAAGAGAAAATAAAAAATATATGTTTAAGACTTTATAATAAAATGTATTAAACGTAAAAGTAAATGCTTTCGTCGACGTATTATTCTGGCCCATTAAATATGAAATAAAACACCAAGAATATGAAACTTTCATATATTTATAATTGCGAAACTTTGAACGTGAAATCTTTCTCTTCAGTTTTATTTCTTTTTTTATTATATGGTATTTGTCAAACATATTGTTATTGATTTTTACATATTATATATAAATTTAAAAAAAAGTCAAATGAAAACATCCTCTACAAAATACTAAAAGTGCTTATGTTGACAAAAAATCAATAGCTTAGTTTGTACGACGAAGAAGTCTCAATCAGTAATTGAGACTAGAATAAATTTTGTAAATTTAGTTTTTAAACTTTTCAGATTGTTTCAATTCTATTCGATTCGGGCTACTTGTTAACATAACCGAAACGTTATTACTTTGTTTTACTTTGCTGGTATCTATTTCTCAAAACATATATAAAAAAAACAGCTTCACTCTGTATCCCGCACACATCAGGGTAGGCAGAGGGAACCTAGTGTTAACACACTCCGTTCCCCACTTTCTGCCGAATTCTGGAGGCTTTGCGTGTTGAGTGGCAGAACTCAACGCCGCGCTTTGCCTCGACACCAGAGCAAAGAAATGGAAATATAAATTTAAATTATTATTTCATCTCCTCGAGGGGGGATCGAACTCGTAAACAGTCGGTTTTACAGTCACACTTTGTGCCGCTCCGCCACGACTGGCCTGCATACATATATACAAATTTTTATTCGTAACTTCGTCCGCATGATCCTATGGCGATGAATATTCAACAAGAAATTGTAAAATGGAGTTGCAGAAGGGTGTGCCTTGTGTCTTACACAACGGTGCAGTAATATATATATCACATGAAATACCCTAATATTAAATATATAGAGACCAGTCGTGGCTCAGGGGTACAAAGTGTGACTGTAAAACCGATTGATTGTAGATTCGTTCCCTACTCGAGGAAATGATATATTTATGTACATTTATATCTTCATTTCTTCGGTCTGGTGTAGAGGCAAAGCGTGGCGTTGAGTTCCGCCACTCAACACGCAATGCCTCCAGTGCTCGGCGGAAACCTGTTGTGTCTCTGTCTACCCTGCTATGTGTGGTATAGAGCGTGAAGCTGAAAAAAAATTAAATATATGAAATTAGAATATATTAATAAATTCGAGATCATTCTCAGTTTTCCCTCAGTTTCACCGCCAAGGTTAATATTATACTATATAGCCTGTAATATGATCGAGGTTATTTACCTCGATCATATTATATAATATGAGCCACTAAATAATCGAATGTTCATTATTATTAAGAATTACTATGGCACAACTTTTGTAAAAGTGGTAGTTGTGGGTTCGACTCCTACTCATGAGCAGGAATTACTTTCATTTTCCCGCTCTATACGCACTCTCTCGTCTCAACCTAAGGTAGAAAACATAGAGTGTCTTGACACCACGATCTCTCTGCCTACCCAGCTATATACAGAATACAGAGTGAAGCTATTATATTTTTGTGTAAAAGACGAGACGTACAGGTCATCTAATGGTAAGTGATCACATCCGCCCAGTCTCTGTGGTTAGACGGTTTTGTAGGAACTCCTTCCACGTGCCACACAACGGTGAAATAGGCTACATGCAGCAATGTTTCCGGGTCGATACGACCTGTGTACTGCCTGACCTGTGTGTGCTAAAGTGTCTAGCTTTGCACAGTTTATTGGATTATTAAAAATATATTAAGAAAGAAACTAAAGAGCAACGAACATTTTATAAAATTGTTTTGGCTCAAATATTATATGTCGATTTTATACTACTAAAACCTTTCAGCCAAAGCTATCAGTCACAAACAATCTTAATAAATCTTGCAGAGATCGACACTTTATCTTTGTCCTATTTTTCTTTATCTTAGAATATATAAAACAAAGCGTTATACGTTGAAACTCAAGAGAAAAGGTCCATCGTCGTCCTCGACGAAAACCCGACTCGATGTTTCTGTATGAGAAAGACGGTGAAACTCAGACGTCTATGTAAATAGGCCATATGTGCCTTGAGTAGACAGTACAGAGGACAATAAGCCCTCGGATTTTGTTCCCTTTCCACTCATAAGGAAGGTCATTGCTGAGGTGTTTCATGAATATGAGTTTCGTTTAAAAAAAGGTCGAATAAGTCCCTAGAGTGTACTGTGATGTAGGAATGATACCTGGAAAGGAACAAAATTTACAATTTATTTTTGAAAGTATAATAATATCTGATTTGGTGAACTGAATGTGGATATATTTTTTTTAATTAATAAGTTAAACATATTTTTAATTTTTTTCATTATCCTGATATACTAATCTAAAATGTGGCTCTGGATTCCCGAATTCAATATAATAATATACATAATGTGACAGTTTTAGTTACCTAACGCTGTGATTTTTTATAGATTCTCTCAAATTTTTTCAAAAATATAATTAATAGTAATAATGCAAAATAGGTGTATAGCTTTTTCTATATATATATTTTACTAAAAAATAACAATTGAATGAAATGTTAACCTAGTCTCACAGAAAACTGGCGTATATTTTGCCCTAACCCATGAAAAGGGACACTTGACATAACTCAATTGAGCTGAGTTGACAAGCCATTGTCAGGCTATAGTTCAAAATATAAAGCTTTAAACCGAGAAATATTTTCACAATATAAATGTTATTGTTAAGGATGTTTTCTTTGTGTTACTAATTAACGAATACTGTGAAAGAACAAACGTATTAAGAAAATTATAGGAAGAAATTACGATTTCAAATCATCTTAAAAGCCTTTACTAGTATCTTCTTTGTTTATCTATAGATAACAATCAAGACGCACACGCACCAGCGTGTTCAGCCAATTTAATAAGCCGGATATGCACAAAATCTACACTTATGAAATTTATCACATTTTTCAAAACCTAGATTGTGACATATAATAACATTGATCTAGAAACTTGATATTTGGTACTAAAGTACTTAGTAAGAACTATTAAATATGTTTACAAGGAATAAATCTGAACTAAAAAAAAGTAGCTTCACGCTGTATCACGCTCTAGCGGGGTAGTCAGAGAGAACGGAGCGCCAAACTGAATACCTGTTTCGCCTCGTCCACTGCCATCAACCTCTTCATACATGCCTTTCGGGGGGTCCTCATGTATCTTTGATACTGTGTTTTCGAAGGTCCACCGAGATCTCCCCCTACTTTTCGCTTTTCTCGCTCACTTTTCCGCCATATTTTTTTTTACCATTCTTTCATCACCAATTCGTTTGACGCCTAGTCAGCTGAGCACTTCCTTTTTCATTCTCACCGTGACATCTTCACTAGCACCTGCCATTCTGTGTAACTCTTCATTAAGAATTTGACCAGCTAAGCTGACCCCGGATATCCTACGAAGAGATCGCATCTCCATAGCAATGAGTAATGCGTCATTTTCGACTTCGCCGACAGAAGAATTGGAGATCTATATTGATATTGTGTGTTCAGTCGGCATAAAATTCAAGCTCTCAATTTAACTTGGCTATTTTTTGTCAAATGAAATATCAAGTCTATTAACTTAAAAATATAATAAAAACACAGAACTCAACGTCCCATACTGTAGAGAACGAGGCATTATTTAATTTTTAAATAAAAATATGTTTTTCCTTTTTTTTAATAATTTAAAACTTATATTTTCGATTATTAATTTTAGCTTTATATTTCTAAACTAGCTATTAGCTATATATTTCTAAACTTATGACATTATAATAATTATGTACATTTGTCCAATATCACATTAATTAATGTACCATTTCATTGGCGATTTAGTAATAGATATTGGTATTACAAATCAAATTCAATATTAGCAGATGCAGTCGATTTCGTTGTATTATTAGATAATCACGCTCTAAGTAATATATCGACATTATTGAAATTGAAATTGTTCCTTAATATATTTATTAAAAAAATTGGCCTAATAGTAGTAACTATTAGGCCAGAAAAAAAAATTAAATCAAAATCAGCTTCACGCTGTATCCCGCACACTGTAGGGTAGGCAGAGTTAAGACACTCCGTTTCTCACTTTCTGCCGAATTCTGGAGGCATTGCGTGTTGAGTGGCAGAATTCAACGCCGCGCTTAACCTCCACACCAGAGCGAAGAAATGGAAATATAAATTTAAGTAAATATTTCATCTCCTCGAGTGGGGATCGAACCCACAACCAGTCGGTTTACAGTCACACATCGTGCCGCTGCGCCACGACTGGCCTCACTAGACTGGACTAGAAAATTTGTATATATATCAACATTTACTCTGTTGCTAATGCTTATTTTTATTTCAGAATAATGTAGAGTTGGCAGAGGAAACCTAGTGTTATGACACTTCGCTCCCCGCGCCTAATTCTGGAGGCATTGTGTGTTGAGTGGCGGAATTCAACTAAGAAATGATTAAATATATTATTTTCTCAAAGGTGGGAATTGAACCCACAACCTTCCGCATTTACTATCACAAGCTTATGCTTCTGCACCACGCCTTGCTTATATATCGAGATAAAAAAACAATCTTTTAAGCGCTGCATAAAATATTTGGTTAACTTTAAATACAATTGGCAGGGATTCCAACAGAAAAACATACGACATGGCCTACACGCAAACAAATAGACTGTAAAGCGTCACATAAATTACACTTACTTTGTGCTGTCCAACGATTTAGTATATCATAGTTATAAATTTTGGGATACGCCGTTGAAAATAGCTCTGCGGGTAAGGCTGGTGCAGCCAAACATGTGAAAAATGAAATGTTGCCCCTCGGTCCATTACGAATTAATGGACCGATTTGAGAAATGTCCTCTTCCTGTAAATATAGCCTATTATTCATTTCTTCCTTGACAACGAACAAAGCCTCGTCTTAAGCTATTCTGCAAGATGGTGACCGTTTTCAGTAAAGCCCTTTGAATTAAGCCTGTCAAGTACAGTTAATATATTTTGTATATTATGATATATTATATGTATTGTTTTTACATTTAATGTTTGTAAATTATATCACAATAAATTTAGGTACCTATATATTTTATGTACATAATAACAATAATATATATTTACTAATCTGACGGTACCTATAGATATTATTTCAATCATTAGATTAATGTTTTTGGTCTTACTAGTTTTTGCAGTGATATCGGGTGGGTTCTCTAGGTACTTGTAGGGGTCATAAGGCGCGACGGCATCCCTTCAGATTTTTTTCATTCACTTTATATCCGAATATAGAGTTGAGTAGAACGAGTAGGTGAACAGAATCTGTGTGTAACTAACTTTTAACCCAAATTCCAGACATTGAGGCAATGTCTCCAATTACTATAATGGGAAAAATGATTCATTCCCTCGGGTGAGAGACCTTACAACTATTCCATTTACAGTCAGACATCCCACACGATGGGGTCGAATGTCCATTTCGTCTTCTCAAAAAATATAGACATCTGTATAATATAATTAACTTGTTTGACAAAATTCACTATCAAAATTAGCTAAATTATTAACTAAGCAGATGTCACTAATTGCTTTAAAGTTTATTAAAACCTCTTTAAAGTCAAGTATTCCTTGTAATAATCTAGAACATTCTGTTCGACAGATGAAGATAATGAAGTTTTTTATCAAAAGTTCATTAAGTCACCCTAACTGTGGAACTATAAATATTTAATATTATATTATTCGTTTTGAAATGTCTTTGACATTATAAAGTGCTTTAAAATTTATCTATACTTATAATAAAGCTAGCAGCCCACTCGCGGTTTTGCCCTCATATCTCCTATAATTTTTATATATTCTTTTTTTATGTTGCATATAGGTCGAGATCCTAACTTAATAACATGATTAAATGATTAAAATTATAATTTAACAGAAAAACAGCTAGAATTAACATTAATTTTAAAATTGACCTTCTATTATTTAATATTATACTTCAAAACATAAGGCAAACCTCGCATTTCATCGTCTATTCTCAGTCAAGCCAAATCGGAATAAAATATTTTAAATGATGGCAACTTTTGCTTGTGGCAGTTCCAGGTAACTATGTGTTTTAGTGATGAGAAAAAAATAAGCTTTCATTTGATATATAATTCATTAAAAAAACACATGAGTGCAAATATTAACATTAAGTGATCCGTTTAAACCAGGCAACCCTGGACTTGCGGCAGACTGAGAGCTGGCAACCATTGTTTTTCCAATTCCTTGCGATTTTCTTTCAAATTATGTGCGATTCACATAAAAAAACTTATGAGTGCAATTTTCTCCAAAAACGAGTTACGAAAAACATCAATTAAAGGGGATTGCGGCAGGATTCTTTTAGGCAACCCTAATATCATGTATCATTCTTAAATATAAGTTTCATTATAATTACTGATCCCTATAGATTTAACCAATGGGATCTTAGGCCATAAGTTTCAATATCTTTATAAAAAAAACCGGACAAGCGCGGGTCTGACTCACTCACTGAATTTTTTGTACAAAAATTGGAGGTCTCGAACTTTTCCTGAAATTCAAGCTTAGCTTAGTCAGCGAAGCGTATAAGAATTTCGACGTAGCTCGATATCGACGTATCGCTTAGTTGGTCAGTCAATTACATTTTAAAAATGATCAAAAATATTAAAAAAATAGTATTCTCTCTTACCAAACTGTAATTAAGTAATTATGTTTGAGTAGCGGAAATTTGTAAAAGTGTACAGGGATACTAACAACATAAATAAGTTGAAAAAGCGTATAAAAATTTCGACTTAGCTCAATAAGAATATATGTCTTAATTGATCAAAGCACTTGGACTATTTCCAAACAGGCGCGGGATCAAATCCCACTACGTTCAAATTTTTATACGTTTTCTAAATAAGTATTTTTATTTCCTAAGTGTCGAATAAAACTTTAAAAATGATCAAAATTATTTTCCTTGTGTTTGTTACTTTAGAACTTTTGGCTAGGTAAACCGATTTTGATGTTTTTTTTTATTTGAAAGCTAGTGCTGTCGTCCCTTTTTAATTAGGTCCATTTCTGATAATGTTGACAAAATCACATAAGTCTTCAATTTGTATTAAGTATGTGCGCAACAAATGGACGAATATCAACCCAACCGACTTCGATGATTTTTTTTTATTGGAGAAAATACTCTTCAAGGATAGTTTGGTGAAAGTTTGGATAGGTTCTAGTTGTGGGATCCGGTTGAAATTAAAAAAATGTAATTTTAGTTATTCTCTATGATGAAAACAACCTTATAAATTGGATTTGGCTTTGAACATTTTAAAATTTATTGACTATCTACCATCCAGTATTCATCGGTATTTTAAATAATTTGTATTTTTCGCTTTTTAATTTTTATAATAAACTATAATGAAAACCGAGATAAACCCCAAAAAAAATTAAGCACCAAGAAACCATTAATTTCTGTCCGGTAGAATTTGCGTGATTGTCGAACAAACAAACAGACCGACAGGCAGATGGACAAGAATTCTGTTGAGTGGTTGAGCTTCTATAATCGATATGTTAAATTAGTGATTCTCAACCTTTTTTTGTTGCGGCACATATTTAACGTTTTCAAAATTTGGCGGCACACAAAAAAAAAGATAAAAATTATTTATTACAACACACTGCATAAATAGTTTATGACAAAAATATACGAATTTATTTTTTTGTGGATTTAAATATATATTCATGTTAAAAATATTTTTCTTTTTAAATGATATAATTTAATCATATTAACATTATTATATATTTGCAAAATTTGGCGGCACACTTGAAATTTGGCGGCACACAAAAGTGCCGCAGCACAGTGGTTGAGAATCACTGTGTTAAATGACCTAATTTTTATTTTTTTCATATCTTTAATGTACAGAATTGACTTTTCCATACTTTTATTATATATAGGAATGTTGACTGCCTCGCCTTATAATCTGCTCATCTATTATGTCTTCTAGCTTATCAGTAAATCCTTCTTAGGAAACTTTTTATATCCATCGGCCGTTGCACTTTTCAGAGATAACATTTAACTAAATACTTTCTAGTTTTCTAATATGAAATTCATTTTAGTTATTTGCCAAGTTTTAATACTCTTAGAACAGTTTTAGATATATTTAACTATTCTATATCTATCTATTTGAGGCCA
>JAATLQ010035206.1:18339-85279 GCA_013421005.1 Heliconius erato x Heliconius himera
GTGACTGCAAAACCGACTGGTTGTGGGTTTGATCCCCACTCGAGGAGATGAAATATTTACTTAAATTTATATTTCCATTTCTTCGCTCTGGTGTCGAGGTTAAGCGCGGCGTTGAGTTCTGCCACTCAACACGCAATGCCTCCAGAATTCGGCAGAAAGTGGGGAACGGAGTGTCTTAACACTAGGTTCCCTCTGCCTACCCTGCTGTGTGCGGGATACAGCGTGAAGCTAATTAATTTTTTATTAATATCTATCTAAAATATAAGAAGATTGATATATTTATATATTTTTTTACATATGCGTATATTTATAAAATCCTTCTATTTTTCAATTTCATGATTCTCTCAATAATAAAATGTAATAGTAGTACATAGTATACATAGGTAGCTCATTGAAATAAGAATAATTTTAACCACCACCACTAAGGATCAAATTTACGACAAATTTTATGGAACAGTCATACGATGTCTCATTATTGCACCGCGATAATCTATATTTTATATAAATGATCATACAAATTCAGATTTAAAGATATAGCACATACAAATATATTTATGTTTGTATGTATGTACATATGTGCAGAAGTAGCATGCGGGCAATACAACGCGTCGTTTGAAATCCATGCTCTGACAATGTCCTAGATGTAATTTGCTAATCAGTAAAGCTCTACTCTGAAATGGTTTACATGTACTTTTAATCTGCATAGGCCTTCTGTATCAATAAGACAAAAAAGAATCTTCTTCTTCCTGGCATTAGTCCCGGCTTTTGCCAATAAGACAAAAAAGAATATTTTAAGTAATTTACTATTTAACCGACTTATATAAGGCAAGGAGGATTTTTTTTTATGTTTGTTACTTCAAACTTTTGACTGGGTGAACCGATTTTGACGTTTTTTTTAATTTGAAAGCTGGTGCCTCCATGGATTCTTTCTGATCCCATTTTAATTTGATCCATTTCCAATAATAGCATCCATGAGAAATCACATATATATATTTTAAGATTTCAATGATTATTTTTTTATTGGAAAAGATACACTTGAGTACTTTGAAGAAAGTATGGTTAGGTTCTGATTATGGTATTTGGTTAAAATTTAATAAATCGTTTTTTTTAATTATTATTATATTATTTTATTCAGTTTCACAGTGGATCCCTCCACTTATTTTTTTTAATATTTGCTTGTGGTAAAATAAAATTATAAAATAAAAAAATACAAAATATAGAACAGGTTTCCTTCAATAAAATTGACCTGTTTAGTATAGTAACTCTATAATCTATACTAATACATATACAGCTAGTATATGTAAAGATGTCTCTATAAAGATTAAAAAATCCATCAAAACAATTTCACGGTAAATATTACAAAGTCTTGTATAATTAAGAAAATTTCCAAGAATGAGATTATCAGAAACTTTTCAAAATCCGATTATGCTTGACGTTAGCGTGTTCCTGTTGAAGGCAGTTTAAATCGTTCTAATAGTTTCGTTCGTTCTTATATTTTTTACACACATATTTTAAATTAAACCTTAGATTACCCTATTTTTTTATAATTATGTTTTTTTTTAAATAAAAATAAATTTGTGTATATAATTTTGAAAGAATTTTCAAGATTCTTTTATGTTCTAAATTGAAAGATGTTTATCTTATCCTACTTATATAATAAATGTGAAATATTGTGAGATGAATGTTTGTTCCACTTTGACGCAAAAACTACTAAACTGACGCAGGCAAAGCTGTAGGCAAAAACTAGTTTCGTATAAATACCGGTGCTTCATTTCGTTCTCTATTCTAGACTAATAAGCCAATTAGCACTATATTAAAATTATGATTTCTATTTATAGCTGAATGAGTAAAATTAATTAATTGCTAAACACCGTACTGGATGTTGGTATTGCTAAAATTCTTAACAAGTATTTGATATTACCTGTTAAATTCATATTTGAAATATAACATAAAATTAATTTATATGCACAGCCTTCTAGATTATATTTTTAATAAACTATAATATTGTAACTAAGTGGATTTGAATTCTTTGTGAAGAAATTTGACTACATAAAAAGACACAAACGGATTCTTACCATTGTGCGTTGAGTAATAAAACATTAAAAACTCATAAAATATGCTATATTATTAATATGATGAGAAGTTTCTAGCGGCAACATAATCGTCAGATGGACAGGTTCTTATTGTAAAGTGACGGTCGTCGGTTCTACCCTCAATCGAGGGAATGAATAATATTTATTTCTTTGCTATGTATGCGACGCACATACGGGTAATTCGCTGATCTAGTTGGCCAAAATTATTTATCTTATTTTTATTTGACTTTACGGTTGCTTATAACATTTTTTTATATTCTAATAAGCTTCTAATAAAATTTATTTCCACACATTTATGGGAAATTATTTTTTGCTGATAAAAATTAATCTCATCTTAACCAGTCATTTTGGAATTTTGGAAATGCCTATAACATTAACATTTACTATACTAAAAATTCAGTTAGTATGACCTTCCTAAATCTAACAACGATTCTTTAACTTGAATGTCTGTCTGACGAGTATCAAAGGTAACAAAGCCTGCAATAACCCGAGGCAAGGGGGCCAGCTGTACCTTAATTTAAAAATAAAAGAAAGTATGAAGATTGAAACATGTTTCCCACTCATCGCGTTTGAAACTGCAGCCAAGCTTTTCAAAAAAGTTCTTCGGCTTGCATATTTTATCTTGCCTTTGTCTAGACTTTTCTTAAAAGGTTTTCTAAAATAGAACGCTCCTTTGTACAGCTTTTCGAGGAGCTATTTGATGACGGATACCCATAGCACTTTGGAGCTTTCGCCTTGTTACATATGTCACAAGTTTTGCATTCTTAACAAATGTATGTCTATGAAAATGTGTCGCTTTCGTAGTTTCCTTTCCGCTTTGTTATGTAAGAAAAGCGTTGAAGTGACTTTATGTTAAATTATTGCAAGAATATTTATTATTTTGTCGTTTCAGCTTCACGGTGTATCCCGTATATATATTTCTTCGCTCCGGTACCAAGGCAAAAGCACGGCGTTGATTTTCGCCACTCAAAATGCATTTCTTCCAAAATTCAAAGAAGAGTGGGGAGCGAAGTGTCTTAATATTAAGCTCCCTCTACTTACCCTGCTATATGCAGAATACAGCATATAGCTGAAAGAAAGAAAAATATACATTTAAATATATAAAAAAGTAGATAGATAAATATTAGATAATCAGGAAAATAGAAAAAAAATATCTAGAATTATTGAACATATATTTGACAACTACAACACAAACCACCAAACAACTTCACTTCAGTTCTCTTATTCGTATTCACATATGTATGTATATCTAGAGATATCTCTACAGGACGTAAGATTGCATCGGCACTGTGGGAATAGCGGCAAATGTTATATCGGCCAAGGATTTACGACGAATGTGTCCCATTCGGTGTCTTTGTTTACGAGTTTAATCAAAAACGTTGTTAGGCAATTTAACAGTAACATGTAGCTATGTTGTTTTATTCGTTGTAACATGCTAGGCAATAAAGCCTAATAACCGGCTATCAATATTTACTTTATTAATTTAATTTATTTGAGGCCAGTCGTGGCGCAGGGGCACAAAGTGTGAGTGTAAAACCGACTGGTTGTGGGTTCGATCTCCACTCGAGGAGATGAAATATTTACTTAAATTTTTATTTCCATTTCTTTGCTCTGGTCTCAAGGCAAAGCGTGGCGGTGAGTTCTGCCACTTAACACGCAATGCCTCCAGAATTCCGAAGGAAATAGGGAACGGATTGTATTAACACTATGTTCCCTCTGCCTACCGTGCTGTGTGCGTGAAGCTGGTTTCGATTTAGTGGAATAAATTTTGTAAGCTTAAAAAAGGTTAAATTTTATTTTTTCTCTTAATAAATACTTTGATTTCGAGCCGCAGTGGGACAAGTCACAGTCCCTTACAATCATATAAGCCCGTAGGCTCGATTTCTATTCGGGACACTGAATTATTTTTATTTCTTTGACCTAGCAGATAAAGTATCTTTATTGTAAAGAGTAATGGGGGAATGGAGTGTCTTAACACTAAGTTCTCTTCACTTAAAGTGCCCTACTATGCAGGAAAAGGGTGAAGCAGTAAAGACACATTTGTTTCACACTCAATCCAATGAGACACTTCCGTTCCCCACTTTCCCCCAATTCTGGAAGCATTGCGTAAAGAGTAACGGAATTCAACCCCGCCTTTTGACTCGTTACCACAGTGAGGAAATCAAAATATTAAATACTTCATTTTCTCAAGTTTAAATCGTATCCAAAACCCGTCGCGTTCACAGTCGTATACTTGTGCCCCTACGCCGTGTTTGGCCTCAATATTTTTATTCCATAAATTTATATAATACCTACTATATAATAAATCAATAAAGATAAAAACAAATGTATGACTTATCTATAATAGGTACTTTTTTATAATAGCAATAACAGGTTATATTAGTCGTTGTAAATAAATAAAAAAATAATAATTGATTTTAATTTTCTCATAAATATTAAATAGAGATCATAATCTCATTGAGGCCAGTCGTGGCGCAGGGGCACAAAGTGTAAATGTAAAATCGACTGGTTGTGGATTCGATCGCCACTCAAGGAAATGATATATTTATTTACATTTACATTTCTTCGCTCTGGTGTCTAGGCTGAGCGCGGCGATGAGCTCCGCCACTCAACACGCAATGCCTCCAGAACTTGGCGGAAAGTGTTAAACAGAGTGTCTTGATACTAGGTTCTCTCTCTCTATCCTGCTGAGTGCGGGATATAGCGTGAAGCTGATAAAAAAATCTAAATCTCAATCTTTAGAAACTAGAAATGCACTTTGCAAGAAAATATATTGGTCTCTTCGTATGTTTAGTTTAGGTAGAAATAGTGTAGATAGTTGAATTTTTATTATATACTGGCAGTGTACTTTGAATAAGATGTTAGCAGTGAGCTTGAGAAAAATGATCTTTCCTTTGAGTATTTTTTTAATTTCATAGTAGTATTAAGACTTGAAATTGAGATGTTGCCATCTGATATTGATTGACTAATTTGGTGTTAAGTGATGCAGTGCCGCATATATTCTTACCAAAGTGGAGAAAAAAATAATATATTCTCCTAAGTGGGAATCGAACCTATAATCATCATGCTTACACTCAGATTATATTCTTATATTATTGAAATGATACATCAATTCATTGAATAATTTCTTTGAAAAAACTTTTACAAAATATACCAACTTTTTTCGTCTTTCATGGATACTAAAATATAGAAAATAGTAGTGTTTACTTTTTGAAAAAAAAAAAAAGAAATTGAATCAGTTTCACGCTGTATCCCGCACACAGTAGGGTAGGCGGGAAGAACCTAGTGTTAAGACACTCCGTTCCAAGCTTTTTGATTTTTATATATTTTTATAGTTGTTATTCAAGTTCTATTAATAGATATTGATTTATTTCTTTCCCATAATAAAATATAATCGAAATGCAGCCCCGATGTTACACCAGAGAATTTTTTTTTCATACGCATTATTAAACGCGATAAAACACAATGGTTGCCTAGCATAAATATTGCTTGAAGTTATCGCCGAAAGATATATGGAGGTACACTTAGCCGTAGAGCTGTATAAATTTTGGAAATGGTATTATGTCGTTCTAAATTTTCAGAGTTTTATAAAATACAAGCATGTTGTGTCGTAGTAAATCCATGTATGTGTATTCTGTATTAAAATCTTGAAATATAGAATTTATCACAAGTTTGTCGTTTTATTTTCTTTATATTATAATTTATTTAAAAACTATGATAAAGTAAAAATTGACGTGAAATGAGTATTGTCTTTTAATTTTTTTTCAGATTCACGCATACAGCGTGTATAGCAGGATAGGCAGAAGTATCCTAATGCTTAGACCATCCTTACCGCCCAATTTTCGAGACATTTCGTATTGTGTGGCGGAACTCAACGCCGCGCTTTTTTCTTGGTACCAGAGCCAGGAAATGAAAATATTAATAAATGTCAATATTTTTTTTGTACAATTACCATTTCTAGTGAGTGTAAGCTTAGTGAAGGTAAGGGTCTAGTAGCGCCGTATAGCTCCTGACAGTTATTGCGTTTTTTAGTAGTAAAGTCCCAAACAAATTCTATTTACAGGCAACTACGTTGACAGCTACGTGAAAATGTGCGGATATAGAGTAAAATAACTTTTGCATATTAACTTCTTAACTTTACTATTATAATACAAAGAAGAAGTCTGGCGTAATAAATGACTTAAAAAATAGAGAGTATAAAAGCAAGTAGGACGAAAAAAAAAATAGAATAACGTTCATGAGAATAATTAACTTAACTTAACTTAACTTAGCTTCACGCTTTATCCCTTGCGGGGTAGTCAGAGAGAACGGAGCGCCAAATGCTACGGTGATGAAAGATGAGATAATTATAATTAATTATTAAAATATAGTATTTTTAGGCGATTCGTGGCGCAGGGGCACAAGTGTGACTGTGAAGTCGACTAGTGTTTGATCCCCACTCGAGGAAATGAAGTATTTATTTAAATTTGTATTTTCATTTCTTCGCTCTGGTGTCGAGGCAAAGCACGACGTTGAGTTTCGCCACTCGACATTGCCTCCAGAATTCACGGAAAAGTGGAGAACGGAGTGTCTTAACACTAGGTTCCCACTGCCCATCCTGCTGTGTACGGAACACAACGTGTAGCTGATATATTTTTTTAAATCTTATTTTTATATATTTTTCATAGATACTAACTTTTAGATGCAACTTCGTCAGTATGATCAAATGGAAATAACTGAGAGTTGTTTATGATATACATTATATTCAGCAAATACAGTAAGTTACATAAAAACTATTAACGTATTATAAAATAGCTTATATTACCATTCAACATAAATTAAAAAAAAAAAATCTATACATATTTTTCCATTTAGAACAAGTACTCTATATCTACACTAAACTAAACCAACACTTTAGCTTTCTTAAATTAGTATACATTCAAAATAAAATATATTTTATGAGAGTGATATTATTTAAAAGACATTTTTGGATTTAAATGAAATATAGCTTAAAATAATAGAAACCAACTATATAATACCTTCCAACAAACATTTCCATTTGGAACACACATAGGCACTACACCTGCTAATTACATTGTGTATGTAATCGGATTAGCTGCAGCCAATTTCAGTTTATTGCTGGCAATATCTGCAGGAAATGGCTCAATCGGCTCAAATCCAAAAGTGCTCTACATTAACAGCATATACCTACGTATATAGTAGATATATGGTATTACAATGTAAGATTGAATTTTACATAGAGAAATACAAGTTTCAGTGGGTAGGGGAGACAGGTTGGTATACCTAAAGTAACGGGTATACCGACTAAAGTAGATAGGCGGTATATCCTTAATAAAATATAATAAGCATTGATCGAGTTTTTTTTACTTCTGCAGGGTATGCAAGGGGGTTATAGTGTAAAGATACTCCGTTGCCCACTTTTTGGCGAATTCTGGAGACATTGCATCTTATGTGGCGGAACTCAACGCCATGCTTTGCCTGAACACCAGAGCAAAGAAATAAAAATATTAAATATTTAATTTTCTCGAGTGAGAATGGAATCCATAATTTGTCGTGTTAACAGTCACATGCTTGTGCCCCTCCACCACGACTGGCTTCAGTTAACTCGTTTCTCCAGTTATATTGAGAATATACATATTAAAGCCGTAGTGCGACTTATCTGACGTCCAATCACAGGCAATGGACGCCAACACTTAGAAGTTTAGATGAAAATAAAGTTCTTAACCGGTTTACTAAAAAAAATTAAGATTTTTTTACTTAACTTAAGCTTCTATATATAACTTAACTTAAGTCTCTATATATTTCTTTCGCTCTATTTTTAATTTCTTCGTTACTCGTTTTTAGTCTGATCTGCCCTACAAATAAAGTGTGCTAGGTACAATTAAAATGAAGTACGCCATGTAAGACTTCTATTACAATAACATATTTATTAATTTAATTATAACTGTTCATCTTAGATCAACTATTAAATCAGTCAATGAACCTTCTAATTGGTTGTTTCGTGTCCATTCAGCATCTGTTTTATCCTGTGTAACCGACCCAATCCTCCCAACCGTATAACCAGCCATGTGAGACTAATCTTTGATCAACGCGAGTATCTGATAGCTGTTTTCGTACTAATAGGGGTGTATTTTGCTATATTTATTTAAAAAAAATAAACTTTATCCATTTTTTTTCTTTTTTTTATTTACATTGCAATTTTTTACCTATATTTTATATCTCCATAAATCTGTCACGTATTGAAACAAAACAATCAGAATGAATAAATCCGTTATCTAAATTTCACATATTTAGAGTGACAAAATACAATTTGTTCTTCTAATACAATAGTACTACTTACTTTATATCATAAATATTAAATTCGAATAGGATATGTAAAAAATAAAGATTACAAAAACTTTTGTAATCTTTATTTTTCACACTTTGGTTGTGGATTCGACCCCCACTCGAGGAGATGAAATATTTACTTAAATTTATATTACCATTTCTTCGCTCTGGTGTCGAGGTTAAGCGCGGCGTTGAGTTCTGCCACTCAACACGCAATGCCTCCAGAATTCGGCAGAAAATGGGGAATGGAGTGTCTTAACACTGGGTTCCCTCTGCCTACCCTGCTGTGTGCGGGATACAGCGTGAAGCTGATTTATTTTTTTTAAAGATTACAAAAACCTACATTTTTAACATTAACTTATAGTGAAGTAACCCTATTCACAAAATAAGGTACAAAGCCGCAACGACTCAATAAAACTCTAAATCAATCTATCTTTCCGCAGATTAACGGAGATGAAAGAAAGATATTTTACATTTGAATTTCCTTTACCGTAAACGGATAAAGGTCAATAAACTTTTTACCTTTTTCTTTAAAGGTTTTATAATTATTTCCGTTGTATTGTATTCAGAGGCCATCGAACAAAATCTGGCAAGCCGCGATGATTGTGGATCCGATCTCCATTTTGGGAAGTCTATTATTTTCTCCTTTCCGCTCTGCTAAAAAAAAACAAAATGCGTCGTTAATTTTTTTTTTTATGGAAAAAGACAAAGCAAACGAGCGTGCGGGTCACCTGATGGTAAGTGATTACCGCCGCCCACGACCCCGTGCAACTCCAGAGGAGCTACAGGCGCGTTGCCGGCCGACAAGATGGGCTGGGCGCGGGAGCCCGGCATTACCTGATGCGAGACGCAGTGGCATTAAGCCACTACTTAACGCTGGTTTTGAATGCCGGGGGTGGTAACGATCCGATCGAATCTGCCCATGCGTGTTGCCATTGCTGGTGACGTAACTCTATCACACTTACTTTAGTCGCCTCTTACGTCACCACCAGTACCAGTATGATCCTATTCAAGGCCGGGATCGATCGAGCGATGAGTGGAGAACGAAGTGAACCTGTTCTCCCTGCCTACCTTGCTTTGAAGAAAAAGCATCATGATCTGTTTACTAGACTAGGCGATGCAAAGGATATCTTCTTTTTATTTGTTTTATAATTATTTTGTAGCATTGAATTGTTAATTAGAAGCCGTCGGTAGCGCGGGGGCACAAGCGATGCTACTGTTGTGTAACGTACAGTAGCGAGAACGAAATATATAAATATGTTTTATTTTAATTTCTTCAGATTTCAGAATGTGGGGGAAAATTAGGAACGGAAGTGTCTTAACAGGAACGGAGTGTCTTAACACTAAACGCCATCTGCCTACCCTGCTACGTGCAGGATACAACGTAAAGTAAAAAAAAAACTGTTTAAATGTTAAACTCTACACTGTCGACTCAGCTCTAAGTCTTGAAATGAAAAAAATATTATTTAGGGGAAAAATATTATATTTCTAAATCATATGAAACTTATATTTACTTTATTAAAATGTCACTTTAATTTACAACTGGGTTTATTTATTATTAAGGCCAGAGCTCCATTGCCTAAGGACACTGTGCATGTTTAACCTAATTACTGAACAACTAACATATTGTATGACTTGTGTAAATGGAAAAAATGAAAAAGTTTATTCACGTTATATTAAAAAAGATATTCCTTAGAATAGGACTAATCCTTGCACTACAAAGTGAAAAAGTTAATAAAATAAATAAAAAAAATAACATTATGAATTGCTATGTGAATTTATATTTCAAAAACATTAACAATATGTGGATTCACATACTATACATTTATATATGAATCGTAAAATCACTCGTGTGATATATCTCTATGGCACGTCCAATAATGAGGCTGCGACCGCAAACAGTTTCACATTATAATGTTGGAATTAGACTAAGAGCTAGACTGGTATTTATGTATGTATATTCTATTCAATTCAGTATATACAATATAAATTGCTAAATAAATGTCTTTTCATATGGAAACTAAAGCTAAAATTATGATTATGATCATGATAGTTGTAGGTTTAATCCATACTCTGTAGAATAAATAAAATTGGCCCGCTCTTCTTCAAATTATGGTGCTGAGTTCTAACATTCAATGAAACAGAGTGCCTCAACACAATGGTATATCTTTAAAAATATTTGCTTAAAATAATAATAAATTAATAATTAAAACAGATTTGTTTAATACTTTCTTTGACACACCCTATTAATTATAATATTAAGATATACAATATTTCTTTACAAGAATAGACAACAAAGAAACAGTTTAACATCATTTTCAGCTATATACATAGCTGAATTTGTATAATATACAATACTGAATAATTATTTATTGCAGTATTATAATTCAACCTATGTGTGAGCACACTCGCAACGTAGGTAACGACACGTCCACGGCCACCAGTTCTTAGTCTAATAGCTTGTGTGTTCAGCCGTTTAATTAGATAGCGCTGTCAACACTATTGCTTTATGCAAACCATTCGACCCCTGTAAATCATGTGAAACGGCCATTATCCGTGTTGTGAATAAACAATGGATTCTAATTGTTGATTATACTATTCTAATTCAGGTATATACTCTAAAATAAAAGGCATTTTGTTGTTTTAAGGGTAACAACAAAACAGAACCCTTAAAGGATCACTTTGTTGTCCGTCTGTCTGTTCTGTCTATCAAGACTATTTATTTCAAGACCACGTGGAGGTATTAAGATGAAATTAATATCAAAATTTCAGGTCTATGGTCCCTTAAAGCACAGAAAACATCAAACTTATAGTTCAGCATGAATGCTCATATCTTTTGATTACGTAATCAAGAGATACGAGCATTTATGCATGGCTTTTGCAGCATTTTGTATCAAAATTCGCCGCGTAGTCAAAATCAACAGTGTAGGTTCTGCGAACCTACAGCTATGAACTTTGTTAGGAAATGAGAACTTACAATACAAATAAAGGAAAAATCTGAAATCTGTAAACCTTCGGGTATTTCATGGAAAAAAAAACGACACAATACCTGCATATGCCCGCAAATTTAAGTTGACCTACAACCCTGAAATAAAATACAACTTATATTTGAATGATTAATTAACCATGAATCTTCATACATACTCTCCGGGGGTCTTTATACTGTCTACTTAGTTTAAACTCTTATCTTAATGTTAATTGTAGGCATATATTACATTTCTAGTTCATAATCATGATTTCTTTTATAATTAATGTCCACTTTAAAATAAGCGGAATGTGAAAAGAAGGTTGTATTATTATTGTTTTACACGACAAGTGACATTGTTTTTTTTTTATTAAAACAATGATTTTAAAATGTTCAATGTCGATTCATATGTAAATCAAACGTTTAAAAACAATGATTTTAAAATTTTCAGTGTCGATTCGTATATAAGTCACATGTGACACACAAAGTGCTCATTAGAGCGTTATCACGCAAAACCGCTAATTAGTGCGGTTTGTGGCCTATAATTTGCAATGAGGGAGTGACTACTAAGTGTTTGGAATGTGAAGCTGTAGCTAAAATTGCTTTAGTTTCCTCATTTTACCTTGTGACATCTCGACACGATTGAGTTAAATTTATTTTCTTTAAATAAAATATACAAGGTGGAAGTGTCAGCACCACTTTAAATGAAAGTATAGTTTTAAATACTCCATAAAAGCCTAATACAATAAAAAAATCCCAAAAATGGAAAAATGATTTTTCTAACAAAATAAATAATAAAATTATTGTTGTAATATAAAACGCCATTTGTCAGGAACGACGCACGCACACATAAACCGCCGCATACGCCTCATTCCGAAATCGAGTCGTAGGTATTGACGGCAAAGTTCAAAGTTGCTTAACCTTTAGTAGTATTTTTGTAGGTGTTTACGTTATTGGTATTTTTTATACGTAACTGCGTCACACAAAATACAGGTATGGATAAACATCGTGAAAGGAAAAAAAATCGTACATCTAAACTGTTGAGGTATCTTGATTAATTTCTTTAGGTATGGTTGTAAAATATTTTACACGTAAAAGGAGCGCTGACACTTCCACACTGTATTATACGGCCAGGATAAAGTTTTCAAATAGTTGAAAATTTGAACCTGCAATGTTTATAGACTACTAAACTCCAATTGGTACATCAAGTCACACATTTTTTTCATTCACTGTGATATTAACTACTCAACTTACTCCAGACAATTAACTAAATACTTAAAGAACTGGCCGAAGAACTTGATAGTTAACCAAATAAAGAACTGGTCCTGTGTGATAATTTTTAAATATTATCTATTCAAATATCAACTTCACGCTGTATCCCGCACACAGCACAGTAGGCAGAGGGAACGTAATGTTAAGACTCTCTGTTCTCTACTTTAATATAAATATACATACACACATATACATACATATACCGCTTCACACTGTACCCTATTTTAAAATATTAAATATTTAATTTTTCCGATTGGATATCGAACCCACAACCTATCGCGCTTACAGACACACGCCCTTGCATCACGACTGGCCTAAAGCCTGACCTAGAGTTACTTCATTTCACATATATTCTTTGCTTAGTGAAATTAGTAAGTATACTTTAAGCACTAAATTTGATATATGTAAGCCTATGATTACATTATTCATATTTATTACAGTCCCGCTAGCTACGGTGTTTGTAAGCACAATATCCTTTAACGAGCTCGGTTAGTACCCAGTGTCCCGTAAATAATACTTGCGAGTACATACGGGCTTGGGCCTACATGGTGAAGCATATTTAGACTTAGTACGCAGAAATTAACATCTACGTTTCACGTTTCTATAGGCTGTTATCAGTGATTTGGTGTTTACAACTGAAAATTATTCTGAGAGAAATCAAAGCAAACTTAGAGTAAGTTTGCTGTTAAAATTACAATATGAAACTGTTTTATATCTAAGCTTTATTGGTTGTTGTACTGTAAAAAACAATTAGTATTATTTTTAAAGATCACTATTTCACCTTTTAAGAAAAAAAAGGAAATGTCTATTAGGTCCGTATTTATACAACTTTCATGTCTGAGATCGATCTTGAGATGTGTCTTTCATAAATTATAAATCTCAGATTTGAGAGCGGTTTAGAAATGCGAGTTTTAGACACTATTTTCATTTTATTTTCATATACATCGAATATTTTCTAGAAATTCAGCTGGGTTTTTTCAAAGCAATATTGAAACTAATTTCGTTTCTCATATGAAATCTGTGTAGAAAAGTAAAAGGATTTACTCTTTATCCGACAGAGATGTCTTACCCAGCTTATTTCCACCTTACATGTGAAAAGATTCTCTTCAATTAAATTGTAAGGGAAAAAATTATTTATACTTATATCTAGGTTTATATTAATATATTAATAAGTAAAACAAAACTGTTGTACTTATCTTCTTTTACGAAAATTGAGTGCAAGGAGGAATTTAAAATTTGGCATAGTCTATACAGATAAGGAGCACAGTATGCTATTTTTTAATAATACATAAAAATATATTAATTTAATAAAATAAATATAACACACATACAATTTACATTTCTGTATAAAATTACATAAACGTTGCTATAGCTACGCGTATTGTACCCGTCTATTGGTTCTCTTGTATTAGTAAATGTAGAATATGAATGCGTTATTGACAAACCATAAGTCAACTAAGCCTTAATAGTCAACTACTAAGGCGTTTTTAAAAATAAATAAAATATAAATTGTAAAAATAAGAAATAAATCTTTGAAGAATTTTAGCATCGTTTAAATATATCTCATGCCATAAAAATCTAGTAATCGCCAACTTTACTCCGGATATACTGTATATAAAGGAAATAACTGCTCTCGATCACATATTATTTCACTCAATGAAATGGCTGCATGTGGACGATAAGTTTTAACGGCCTACCAAAGAGCTCGTTGCCAAAAATCATAAACGAACATTACATAATATAAATGTTATGGGCCACGGGTTACTATGGAAAATTATTGTTTTGCATTATTCTTTCAATTTCCTGGTAATCATTAAAATATTATCCAAAAAAAAAAGTTATTATGTAAATATATTGATTTGGTGATCTGGTGTAGAGGTAAAAGCGCTGAAAAAAATATGTTATTTTTTTTAGCTTTACGCTGCATCCTGCATATAGAAATAGGGCAGAGGAAAATGACTGTTAAAACACTGTTTCTAGCTCTCCGCCGAATTTTCGAGACATTGGGTGTTAAATGGCGGAACTCGATGCCGCGCTTTGCCTTTTTACCAGAGCAAAGAAAGGAAAATATTAATGAATAATAATTAATTCCTCCGAGTGGAAATCGAACCCACAATTGTCGTGTTTATAATCACTCGCTTGTGCCATTGGGCAACAACGGCCTCAAATCTTACCTTGTTTTGTTAAAAATTCTGTATGAAGAATTTAGACCAGCGTCTATCGAATAACGCATACCGGCGCTTTAGCTTATTAAGCTTTATGGTAAGTTTAAATTTTATTATTGCAAACATTCAAAAGCCTCTCCCCAATCTGGAAGCGAACACCCAACAATCTTCTACAAGACACGTTCCAATTCACAATAACCTCAAAATAGCATCGTTTTTATAAGCACACGAAGTCTCGACCAAAAGTTATTATTTTTGTCTGTTGACATAATTGCTATGTTCTTTTATAAATATTTATTCTATCATATCGCACTTTCATAATAAATAAAAGAAGCCCCTATCGTATGAACGTTGTACAAAAAAATAAACGTACATTTTTCTTATCTATCTCTTATATGTTTGTGTGCTTATGAACAATAAAGTAAACATACTCTTCATATTCTCTCCAGATAAAGTTAAGAGTATATTGTGGTTGTAGTTTATTTTCTCTATGAATATCCTGCTAGCAATATCAATGCAGTAGAAATATTCAACTTAATCTAGTGCTCTTAGATTTTTCTAGTGTTCAGTTTTATTTTCTTTTTATAATATCTTGTAGATATATTTTAAATATAAAATGTAAAAAGTAATTTAACGATATGTAATATTCTTTATAAGTAAAGGAATGCTATATTAAAATATAAATATCTGTTGTGAAATATTTATTAATGTGAGAATTATTAATATTTAATAATTGAGTTTTTTTCTTTTGTTATATTAATGAATATCTGCTTATCGGAAAATACAAAACAGATTTAAATACGACTTTCACTGAAAACAAAGTATATATTTTATTATATTCGCATATAACAGAGCGGCCACAACTCGTCGGCTGTACTATACATACATAATGTGACATCTTCATTGACTTATGATTTATGTTGTACAGGTTCCACAATGTCTTAGGCGCCTCTATGAATGCCTCCAGTTTCCATTGTGGTCTCAGCTATTATTCTGATTGTTTTAGCCATTGAGCGCACAGTAATCGCTATGGTGCGGGTACGTAGCTTTGCTAACAATAGCGTCGAGG
Organism: Heliconius erato x Heliconius himera; assembly: GCA_013421005.1. Taxonomy (NCBI): domain Eukaryota; kingdom Metazoa; phylum Arthropoda; class Insecta; order Lepidoptera; family Nymphalidae; genus Heliconius; species Heliconius erato x Heliconius himera. The sequence goes on from JAATLQ010035206.1 coordinate 34,231, forward strand.
GTCCTTCCGCAGGATCATCCAGACGCATAATAGAGACTTTACTGCCAAGAATTGTTCCTAGTATGACGCAATTTTTGTATTTTATAGTAAAAAGGCCATCTGTTCGTGGCTACCATTAAATGTGTTAGTTTTGCAGTTATGTGGTAACGTGAATAATTTGGACATATTTTGTTGGTATGCTTATTTATATTTTTGTTGAAATTTTAAATATTGATGCCCTTCATGGATTTTCTTTTGTTTAAAGTTCATAAGTCAATGATGTAAGTCGGGGAATTTAATTTTTTTACCTTTTTTTGTCTTTAAACATCGTGAGTTTTTTAAATATTTTTAATGGTTTTATTTTTTATTTCGATTTTTTTAAGAACACACGTTATATATAAATGGCAATAATGGTTGCACAAATAAATGTTAAGTGCAGCGACCCGGCGAGTGTAGTTTTGGAGATAAATGGTAACATTGGCTTGGTTTAATTTGTGTGTATATAAGATTAGCACAAACATACATACACACAAATATTCTCTCACCCCAAACGCATGTAAGCTAAGTTCCCTCGTGGGTAAAAACACTATAAAATACATTAATTTTGTTTTGCCCATAGTAATGTAATAAAATTGAAAATTTACTTATAAAATTGAAAATTATTTATATTTTGCAAAATTGAGTTGGTAACAAACTCGTTTGTTGTTTTGAATTTGTATAATAAGATGGTATAAATTTCATTCCTCTTGACTGTTCAAGTGGTTTACTCAGAGTAATAAAATATTGTAATAAGGGGTTCGAATTTCGTAATTACAAGTAAAAATTATTCGCGAAGGTAATTTGAAAGGGGATGCTTATTACATTGCAAAGCCGTAAGGGTCTTGTGTTTTGGTTTATTTACCCCACCCAAATGTCAATTGAAGTCGGGTCTGTAAAATACGTAACATTTTCTTTGCAGATTTTCTCAGAAGTTAGATCTGTTCAATTGTTCTATGCATCACAGGTTATACATACATAAATTAGAAAAGGGTATGTGAGACCCATTTTGGCAGTTAGTTGTAAGAATTTCACGCCTAATTTCAAATAATTAAATTAAATTGGTTAATGCGCATTAATCGTTTTATTTTTGCTTTTATATTTTCTTAGATTCACGTTGTTTCCCGGACATAACAGTGTAGGCAGAGAAAACTTAGTGTTAAGGCACCCTGTTCCCCACTTTCTGCCAAATTCTGGAGGAATTGCGCGTTAAGTAGCAGAACTCAAAGCCACTCTTTGTCCTGATCCCAAAGTGAGGAAATAAAAATATTAAATATTTCATTTTCTCGAGAGCGAATCGAACCCACAACCTGTCGTATTTACAGTCGTACGCTTGTGCCTCTGCGCCACGACTGGCCTGATTTTTTTAAATTATGTTCAAAGGATATTATCAATATGTTTTGCAAGTTATTAATAAAAACTGAACAGAAAGAAGGAATGCATGTTAGAAAGATCATTTGAACGCGCGTAGTCCTCTTACTGACACAGAGAAAGACGAGAATCGTTCTTCACATGGGGATTGACTTTCTCAAACGCAAACAAAGGTTTTATGATATGGTATAATATGAGGCCTTATCGACAATCTGATAAATTTCAGAGTTAAAACGGAAAATATAATTATAAATAAAACTAACAGAGTCTTAAAACTGTTAGTTGTAAACTGTTACTTTTCAGAGGAATCAATGGCAAAGAAAATTAAAATTGGCGTAAGACCTAGTAGTCCAAACAAGAAAGACTGTAAAGCAAATAATAAATGCAATAACTATTACATGCATATTTGTTTAAAATATTTAGAGTATCCCGCAGGGTCGGCAAAGTGAATCATGTTAAATTTAATAGGGAATGTCTGGAAATTTTCAAGACATTGTGTTAAGTCGCGGAACTCGACACACATCGCTTTGTAGAGTTACCAGAGCAAGTAAATAAAATAAGTCTTTCCCACGCGTGGGAAACAAATCCACAACAGTTGAGTTTACAATCACCCGCTGTACTACTGCGCTAAGGGGCTCATAAGATATAAGTAGTACACTCTATATAGATTCTCTATATAGACTCTTTATATAATATTGCTACTTAAATTGTGTACGTAGAACGTACTCGCTTAAAACAACATTCGCATAAACTCCGCCTTAGAAAATCTAAGATTCCAATTTAAAAGATATCAGTATCCTCGTAGCTATCTCCTTAAATCTAGATGGGACCGATATATTTGTCTTCGCTCTCTTATCTGTACTAAATAAACTCAAGGAATTTATGGTTTAAAAATGTATGGTTTCTACCTGATACTTTAAACAATATTTGCTGTAAACTTTAATAAAGTTAAAATAAATATGTTTATAAAAGTAATCATATTTTTTTCAGCTTCACGCTGTATCCCGCACACAGCAGGGTAGGCATAGGGAACCTGTTAAGACACTCCGTACCCCACTTTCCGCCAATTTCTGGAAGCCTTGCGTGTTGAGTGGTAGAACTCAAAGCCACGCTTTCCCCTCGACACCAGAGCAAAGAAATGAAAATATAAATGTAAATAAATATTTTATCTCCTCTAGTGGAGACCGAACCCACAACCAGTCGAATTACAGGCATATTTTGTGCCCCTGGGCCACGACTAGCCTCGTAAAAGAAATAATAGTTTCTTATAATAGTTAAAAAGGCCGTCAGTTAACACGATGGTTGAACGTTCGACTCCTATACGAGGTAATATTTAAATTATTTTCCTTATACTGTTATGTACACGGAAACCTAACTTAAGTGCTTTGTATTAAAGTGCAACGTCAAATCGAACGTAACGTCTTGAAAACCGGTCAGTTAAAAGGAAACGGAGTGTTTTAACTCTTGATTATCTTTGTCTTGTGATGAGAGAAAAGAAGAATAAATAATAAAGAAATAATAATAAATACATACATAATAATAAATCACACATGTACCTACAGTACATGTGAAATGTATCAAAATTAATAAAGCTCAGTAAAAGTGTTTTAACCTTTTAACTAAATCCAATACTCGAAATTTTGAATCTTTATTTACATTTATTTCCGTAGGTTTTTTAATATGGCAACTTTTAAAAAGGTTCAAACGGGAATAAGAGTTGAAGTTATAATTACATCTCAGATCTTAATCTGATTTTGCGTTTTCCTTTTAGTTCTAATTTACACTTGCAAATAAAATCCTTATCAATTAAAAATGTGATATAATGTTGAATAATTTAGTTTAAAAAAATATAAATATCAAATCCATAAGTATACTTATGCCTTTGATACTTATGCATTGTTTAATAACGAGTTACTTTATATGTCCTAATCATACACCACGATCATAGGCCCAAAATTACTTGTGGTTTGTTAATTTAGCAAGGCCGAGGGTGCCGATTGTTAAGACACTCCCCCATATTCCTTCGAATTGTGGAAGCATTGTGTATTGAATGGCGGAATTCAACGTTATTAAATATTTCATTTCCTCGAGTGGAAATCGAACCCATCATCTGTCGCATTTACAGTCATACGCTTGTGCCCCTGTGTTACGGCTGACCTTAGGATAATAAGAAGATTAAACAAAATAATTAAAAATTTGCCGCGCTAAAATCTACCAGTATTCCTACAATATATTCAAAAGATCACTTAAAACACAAATTCTACATTTATAGCCAGTTCTATGACCAAAATGTCCATAAAGGAATTCTTTAAGTAGCCATTTCATTAAAATGTTTCAACTACGACGCCCTTGACGGGCCGGTTTTTAATTAAAACAGGCAATTTTGGCACTCGCAGCAGCCACGCTAAATAACTGAACGTTTCTTTTCATTACTTTAGTTTTAGTAAAATAGCAAAACTTATGTAATGTCAATTCTAGGTATAATAGATATTTTATTTTTGTGTGTACATATTTCTCTTTGGCTTTAATTTTTCTGTTTTACGTTATTTATGTTAATGACGACATTGTAAATTAGATAAATTTTAAATACATAGCGATTTAAATAATTTGCTTTTGTTAAAAAGCGCTCGGTATTTTTGTGAATAATTAAGTCATAGGTTATATTATGTTAAGACAGATTACAGTTCTTTTTACATTGAAGACAGTAGTTGTCTTTAGATATGTTTAAGTTTTAGATATAATTTGTACTTTTAAATTAATTAAAATTAGTTTATACGAAAATTGTATTTATTAACCATGTAAATATTTAATCAGCATCACGCTGTACTCCGCACACAGCAGGGTAGGAGACACTCCGTTCCCCACTTTCTGCTGAATTCTGGAGGCATTACATGTTGATACCAGAGCGAAGAAATAGAAATATAAATTTAAGTAAAAATTTCATCTCCTTGAGTGGAGATCGAAGCCACAACCAGTCGGTTTTACAGTCACACTTCCTGCCGCTGCGCCACGACTGGCCTTTTTTTAATTATGTAAATATTTACATGGACAAGTGTTGATTCTTCATATAGTACTTTAAAAATTACTCTAATGCTACCTACTCATAACTACATAATATAATGTAACACGAGATAAACTAAAATTAACAACTAGAAAGACTACAGCTAGTTCAATGTTAGGTTTATAATACTTAACGGTTAGTTAGCCAGCAATCCGACCGAGGATCTTGGCAAAGGATCATCTCTCCACATAATGGGGCTGTAACCAGGAATTATTTCCGTCATCTCTTTATTTTTAAGCAACAATAGAAATACAATAGAGTTTAAACTACGACGCAGTGCTAGGTTAATTTATTTGCGGTACAACCCTTTGGTCTCATGAACTGAATTAATGTATTTTTTTTTTGTTTATGTGAATCAAAATAATTGTTTAATTTATAAAATTTGTTGTTTATTTATAAAATGAGTTTTTTTTAGCTTCACGCTATATGATATATGGGCAGGTTAGACAGAGGAAGCCTATTGTTAAGACACTCCACTCCACAGTTTTTGCCAAATTTAAGAGGCATAACGTGTTGACTGGCGGAACTCAACGCCGCGCTTTTACTTATACACTAGAGCGAAGAAAAGAAGATATTGAATATTTTACTACCTCGAGTGGAAAGCGAACCCACAACCTGTCGCTTTTACAGTCACACGCTTGTGCAGGTGCAAGTTGCAGGGGCACCACGACTGGTCTCAGAAGTTTAATAATAGAGTTAACAGAGTATACTATATTTATATGGCAAAATTTATAATTTATACAAAATATAATCAATAATTACAATGTGACATTGAAAAAATATGAACGATTCTCAAAAATAATATACGTTTATCAACGTAATCTCTTTGAAAACTAATTTGCGAACAGCTCAAGCTCCTAAAAGGTATAACAATTTTCATCAACAGTAAAACTCTTAATTAATAATAAATATTCATGTCACAATCCCTTTAAAAGTTTCTAATAAACAATAAATTATGGTAATCATAACAAACTGGCCCAATATTACTTGAACAATAAAATAAGAAAATCTGGCCACGACGGACGATGTTGGAGTGGAGGAGAGGATCTTCTGTTGTAATTAATTTAAAACTTCCTCGAAAAGATTGGGGATTGTTATCATGTTCACGAATTTTGTTAACAAAATTTAAAAGTTCATAGATGTAATATAAAATAAAGAGATTAGATTTTTATTCTTTATAAAGAATATTTTTTTGTTAATTTTCTTTAAAGATATCATTAAGAACAAAGACGGTTTTTACAAAGATTTGTGTAAGATATTTGAAGAAAAAATATTTGATATAAAAATTCAGGAACACGTTGATGGCAACGATAGGTATAAATAGATACATACTTATCTGTCTGTATGTCTGGCATGCGTCAGTCTGTTTATCTATCTGTGTGACGGAGAAAAATCCACAATTCGCCGAATACGATATATTAATGACGAGACGTCTAGCACATTTCACTCACAAGATTGCATATAATATACAGCCACTTGGAGCACAGAAAATAATAATCTTCTATTTTTGTCAACTTTTATAGGTTGTACTTATTAATATCGTTTACATTTTTACAATAATAAAAAGTCCATCTACTTACTTAAAAAAATCATTTTTCAAAATATATTTTTGTTAATAAATAAATATATAATTTAGGGTACAAGATGATTCACGATAAATTCTATTTATTCTTCCATTCCAAGAACAATATGAAAATCGTGTAGAGTATGTAACTGATTACACAACCTAAGTAAAGGTATAAATAAAACACATACAACCAAGCTTGCAGCATCAGTTCAAAACTCGTACCAAAAAGGAAGTTCCATACATAGATATCAATATTGCAATATAAAATGCATTTCACTAGAAGGTTCCCAAACGTACAATGTTTCACCGCACAAGGCGATGCAATACCCTTATTTGAAAAGCAATCTTTTCTTTTAACGAAAGTCGCGATGAGATTGCGTTTCGGTTCCAACCTTCAAGATATATTAAAGTGGTGTTCAAATACTTCACGCTGCATTACCAATGAGATTTCAAATAAATTTTTCTACATAGGTTTGGTCTTGAGAACCTTTTGTAATAATGGTTTGTGTGTAAGTGTTATAATATAAATAAAAAAAATAAAATCAGTTTCACGCTATATCCCGCACACAGCAGGGTAGGCAGAGGAAACCTAGTGTTAAGACAGTCTGTTCCCCACTTTCCGCCAAGTCCTGGAGACATTGAGTGTTCAGTGGCGGAACTCAACGCCGACATTTGCCTCGACACCACAGCGAAGAAAAGAAAATATAAATGTGAATATATATTTCTTTTCCTCGAGTGGGGATCGAACCCACAACCAGTCGATTTTACAGTCACTTTGTGCCCCCGCGCCACGACTGGCCTCTTGTATTTTCTAGTTACTGTTAATTAACATAATTAAATAGTACCTACTGCTTTCTTTAACACCATCTTGTTATTTCGCCATACACTTTACTAAAACGTGTTTGTAGAACTTTTTCAAATTACATTAATTCTGGTAATTTCCGGACTTTTAAGAAGTTGAAAGTGCTTGCTGGCAAGTTTAGTCGTTTATGAGAACGATTTTATCTTTTAGATTTCGATCGTTTCATTTTTTCCTCTGTAATGGAAAAATGATTACAAAATTTAAATTTGTGATGTATTTTTTTTAGCTTCACGCTGTATCCCGCATACAGCACGGTAGATAGAGGGAACCTAGTGTTAAGACACTCCTTTTCCCATTTGCTGCCGAATTCTGGAAGCACTGCAGTGGCGGAACTAAACGCCGCTATTTGCCCCGAAACCAGAACGAAGGAAAAATACTATTTATAGAAATCTATTTCTTTATTGTTTATTATCTAAACACATAACCTATCTTATATATTTATATACCTATATACATATAAATATTACACATATATAGATTAGTTAGTACATACCTATATCACTAACTTACGAAATAATGACAAAACTTTTGATGCATTTACTGTCTTTCAGAAAAACAAAAGTAAAGGAAGGGTAGATTCTTAATGGATATTGAAGTACTAACAGAACTTCGGAGGCTAATTTACTTAAATCTTGTTTGTTAGAAAAAACTTTTATACATAATCAAACGTAGTAAGTACTTGATTCTTAAACTTATTTATAAATGTTCTGCTTAACTTTGGATGGATAGAAAAACTTGATGTTATACCGGCCTTTCCGCATGTAGCGAAATATTGCAGTATTGCGCAATCCAACCGGTATACTTTACCTGATTAGGGAAATAAAAATATAATATGTTATATTCATTTCCCCAAGCAAGAATTCAATCTAGAACTACTATCAATCTATATACAGTCAGTCACAGTTCCACTACGCCGCGATAGCATAATCTTACTGTTCACGAGGTCTAAGCTGAGCTTTCCATTAGTATGAGTGTTTATGTAAACCGGTTAACTACTACTACTTTTTGGCAATCGGGATACACCTTTTATGCTGATAGCAGCATATACCTATTTCTTAATATATTTTTTTGTTTTTCTTTTTATTAAAGAGACCGGTCGTGGCGCAGCGGCACGAGGTGTGACTGCAAAACCGACTAGTTGTGACGAGGAGATGAAATATTTACTTAAATTTATATTTCCATTTCTTCGCTCTGGTGTCGAGGTTAAGCGCGGCGTTTAGTTCTGCCACTCAACACGCAATGCCTCCAGAATACGCCAGTGGGGAACGGAGTGTCTAAACACTAGGTTTCCTCTGCCTACCCTGCGGTGTGCGGGATACAGCGTGAAGCTAATTTAATTTTTTTTTTTTATTAAAAGTGAAAGATACGGTTGGCACTATCACTATATAAGAATGGAAAATAAGTATATGTAACCAAGCAGTAAGAGGTGGAATGTGAGGATGCAATACAATTTCTTTCTTCTAGTATATATATATATGTATATATATGAAGAATAATTGAAAAAGTAATACATCATAACCACCTTAACGTTTCGATGTAGCCCACGGAACCTGCGGTCAGAGTTACTACCCTCACTTACAATGTGCTGTATGTATATATATATACACAGCTATTAGTCATACTATAATAGCATCAAACACAATTAGACCGTTGTGACGCAGGGGCATAAGAGGGTGACGCAACGGTTGTGAGTTCGATGTCCACTCGAAGGAGTAAATTATTATGTATTAATATTTTCAACTCTTCGCTCTGGCACCATGGCAAAGGCCCGACATTGAGTTCCACCGCTCAACACGCAATGCCTCGAAAAAAATCGGGTGTTTCAACACTACGTTCTCTCTGCCTACCCTGCTGTTTGCGGGATACAGCGTGAAGCTGATTTTATAAAATATCATAATATCAAAAAAAATAATTAAACGTTAAAAGTAAAACAGTAAAATGAAAGCAATAATTTATATGAAGCAAACATCTTGGCAGACATTTTGTAATTAGTTCTTGTCTTAACTCTAGTTAGCCATTTTACTAATTGCTTTGTTGCTTACTATTACAATTTTACGTCGATTAATACTTATCTTTGTTGATAATTATTTGAATGTTCTCATATATTTTTTAATTAGTTTACATTACGTTTTTAAATTATAATTAAGTTTAATTTGATTAAATTACTTTGAATATTTTATCTGTACTATTATTTATATATAGAGGCAAGATTTGTATGTAATGGATAAACATAAAAAATAATTGAACCGATTGTAAAAGCTCTTTTTCCATTGAAATGCTGCATTATCACTATGTAACATAGGCTACATTTATTACTATAAAAATTTTGGGATCTCTACTAAAGCTTCAATAATGTAACCCAAGAGGTAAAAAGGTTGGTATGAAATGTCATGTTCATCGCATGCGCTGCAGAAACTATTGAAGATAGATAAAAAATAACGATTGTAATTTTGACAATAGAACTACTTTTTTACAGTTTAATATCAAATAGAAATGCCGACCATAAACAGATCATGTTATCTATCCATTTATATTAATATTTATTCAAATAAATAATTTCATATGATCAAGAGTGTTTCAATACCTCCAGTTTGAATTATTGATATCTGACATTCCATTCAAAAGTTTTACGAATTTAATAATTTCAATCTGAATAAATATATAATTTTCGATTACAATCTTTAGAAAAAATATATATTTTGTAACATTTTCTTCCTCTTTTAAGCCTATTATTTTTTACGATTTAACCGCAAATACATCGATTTTTTGAACCTGAACTAGTACTACCTGTAGATGCTAGGTGCCAAATTTCATAATTCTAGGTTAACCGGAAGTACATTATTCTATTTGATCCCCTTTATAGTGTCGAAACACGAGCTAAATAGACGGCCATATCTTTTTTTTTAAGTAAATGTAGAAATACGTTTTTTTTTCAGGAAATCATGGGGCCGTAAATCTAGGTATATGGTTTGAATTTCAACTTGATACGGAACCCTATAAAAAATTTCGAGACTGCTAATAATTTCTTGAGTTGACATTTTTATTAAATAGCCCACTGTTTCATTGCAACACTTAATAATTTTTCATGCAGTGCTTCCAACTGTAGAACTGCATTTCTTAAGATAATACATGCAGAGAGCTGGAATTAAACCGAACGGCGCCGTCTACAACCGCTATCAGTGATTTACGTTACCTACATTTTGAGAGGCCATCTTGGCGCAGTAGAAGAATTTCTGACAGAAAACGCGATGGTTCTGGATTCGATTCTCTCTTGTGGTAGTAAATGTATATTTTTACAATGCTTATATTGATTGGTGGGAGTCAACGCTTACCTTATTGGAGCAGAGAAAAGTGGATATTTGAATATTCATTACTAATATCTTCCAATGTCAGATGTCCATATCTTTAATTTATATATGTTAATATATAGATAGATATATCAGAGAATTGCCTATGAAATTTAACAACTTCTTTTCAGACAGAATTTTATTATATCCTGTTTAGCTATTATGCTTTTAGTTTCAGCTGTCAATGCTGCAGCTATTATGATCCTCCGTCAGATGTTCCAAATTTTTTTTTGTGAATAAAAAATCACTATCACACTGAACAACAAAAAACATATATTTTATATTATTCCTTCTACATTACTCTGAATGTTCTTTTTCTTAAAAATGTTCAATCTAGAGACCTACTTCTTTATTATTTATTATAGTTTTAATAGATATTAAATGTTTTTTTTAATATTTTCTGTTTTAATATTAAAGGTGTATATCGTGCTGGCCCTAGCAAAATTGTTGGAAGTCGCAGATTGCATGGAAAATAACTAGAGGAAAATTGAAGCTGCAAACTTTTTCATCTAGAAAATACCTTAAGTTGTCTGTTTTACGAACTGGAAATAAAAATCTTCTTAAGAATTTTATTACGACTAATATTTTAAAAGCAGTATAAGTGCTTATATAAAGTTCTAAGTTTGTACTAAACTTTAAAATTTTGAAGCGCTTTACAGAAAATAAATATTTACTACTGCTAGTCTTACTCCTTTAATTCCTAACTTTATTGTAATACTAGTGACTCAAATTCGGCATCACTCCCTTAAATTTATTGTTATAATATAGCCGAAGGATTTAAGTTTTTTTTAATTAAAAAAAATAATTTCTAATATCTCTAACAATATGTGTACAAAATTTCATCAAAAACTTTTGAGTAGTTTTGGTGTGAAATTGTAACAATTGGATGTAATAATGTAATAGAAATCATAATATTTCAATATATATATATATATATATATATATATATATATATATATAGATACATATAAGACTATAACTAGTGGCCCACCCGTGGATTCCCTCGCGTTAACTATTACATTTATACTTAAATTTATAACGACTTACACTTTAATTTATTTTTTTTGTTTTGGCATTCTACTTTTTGTTACTTGTTTTCACTCGCAAATATTGTCGTATTTCATTGAAAGATGTTTGGTTATATTACGTTCATCTGTGTGGTAGAAACTTCCAGTATAAATGGATTTTGCCGCATAATACCAATACTAATAGATCTTCTATCCTAAAATAGCCTATATATAGATCTGCAACTTCCTCTATCTTCCAGTGAAAGTTATATAATTATCAGCCAGCTGTTCTGGAGATGAAAAAAAAGACACAAAAACAGTTAAAATCTAAAAATCATTGTTGCTTGTGTTTTAGAATCCTGTAAATAACTATATGCACATAAAAACATACTTATTTTGAAATCACAGACAGACACTGCTTTTTATTTATATGTATAGATTAAAGTGATATATTGATGTTGATAGTACTGGTGTGTAATGCGTTATCTGTAACGTTTGTACGCATTTGCACTACTATCGATCGTTAATCACTGAGACTTGTATCCTCTGACAATCCCTCATGGCAAAAACGTGTTAAAATATATAGAAATTTTATTTATTTTTAACTTGGGCATGACATAGTAAGATAAATAAATAAATAATAATAATATTTATATTTCCATTTCGTCGCTCTGGTGTCGAGGACAAGCACGGCGTTAAGTTCTGCCACTCAACATGCAATGCCTCCAAAATTCGGCAGAATGTGGGGAACGATGTATCTTAACACTAGGTTCCCTCTGCTGCTTACATATTTTTAATATCATATAGACCCAGAGCAGTTTTGTATCAACGGCCGAGTGTTGCAACCGGTGCTTTATATATACAGTGGGTTGCAGACGAAGGGTGCCGGTTAAGTTAAACTATTATAATATGTTATTAGTATTATAATATGTTATTAGTAGATATGATGCACATACAGATGGCACTATCTTTTAATATCGAATTTGTTATTAATGCAAAAAAAATATGTGTGACACATATTTTTGACATTTTTTGACACTGACGTGATAGATTTATGCGACGACGCGACGACAACTTAGTACATATGTCGTGACTAATGCCGTCTCGCGGAAGATATAAAGTGGGCTTTCTTTGGAAGAAGTCGGAGCTATAACAGCGCATTTGTCGAGTTTCCAATTACTTAAATTTTTTTATCGTTATAATTGTGAGTAGCCCAATATATTTCAGAGATTCAGCGTTAGAATATTATATTATGGCATCAGAAGGTATCGTCCTTCTGATGCCATAATAGTTCTAACCACCAGACACATCACAAGCCAAAGCATTATTCCATAAAGATATAAATAAAAGGTGTTGGAGAAATTTGTTACAACATATAAAAATATTTAAAATGATCTTCCTATGATTAAAATTAATATTAAATTTCAATGACTGTAGATTATTTTACTCGATTTTATTTCTAATAAAACCTGTACTAGAAATTCTCGTTTTACTAAATTTATATTGAAATAAATTATATATATTTTTTTATTTCAAGTAACATGTAGTGCTTTCCAAATATATAAAGTGCGGTGGCCGCTCTCGCTCTATTTCCACTACATGTTTCACAAAAGTGGTGAGTTATAGCATCTAAAATATTACTTTTATACCAAGTTCAACGTTTTATAAAAACTTACATATATAAATACGACCTTACTTAAAAGCAACACAGTTCATTTTACTATTGAGTAACAATTTTATTACACACTGTTTTATGAAAACTACAAGTTTTTCAACAGTTTATAAGTAGAGCTACTTCGTTATTCCAATACATCCGCATTAATTTAACAACTAAATTTACACTATATTTGCAGAAACGAAAGCCACAAACACTCAATAGGAAATATTTAAATGAAATATAATATTTTAATCCAAACGGTCACAATTATATTACGTATATATTATACTAGTGCCCCGATCGCGGCGTCACCCGTGAAATCACTATTTTATATATATCTAAAGTGTATAAACACTATTGATATGACAGTTTTAGCGCCTTCGGTTATATTGTCGTAACTTCCATAAACATTTTAGATTGTTTTGGAAAAAAAATGTATAACTTAAGGCACTTTACATTAAGACTTTTTCGTCCCCCACTTTTCAGAAGAAATTTTTTGCATATCTTACATGCAATAAGGCTTATTAATAATCTCCATAATAATAGTAATTTGGCCGCCTCATATTGCTTGCATTATGGTCCCGGGAGCCATATTACATACAGATGGTATTTGAATATTTTACTTGTTTATGAGAAGCCTAGACAAAATTTGGTGTCCTCAGCTATCAATTGTCCAAATCTTTGCTATCAGGAGAAAATCGTGAATGCAAAAGCGGACCTGGAAGCGGATGTTGACACGGCTATCGAAGTAGCCGAGATGATAGACAGGATATCATCAGCAGTTCTAGCCTGTACCAAAGAGACGTGGTATCTAGCAGTAACAACAATAATGAAAACGTCGTAGAACTCGTCTGACTCATCTTTGAAGAGTGAGCTGGAGGTTTTGAAGCAGTATCGAATATAAAATGATTATTTGGATTCATATAAAGGTACGGTATTATAATCGTCATTTCTATCTAATATTAAACTGTAAAAAAGTAGATGTGTCGCCAAACTGCAATTGTAGGACATATGGTATCCGGGGTCCCGTACCTTTTAAGCAAAAAAGGAACCATTATGAGATCACATTGTTGCCATACCATCTGTCTGTCAAGAGTCCTTATCTCAGGAACGCTTGGAGATATCGGGAAATTTAAACCTATATCTACGACTCCATGATTTCCTGAAAAAACCTATTTCTACATTTGCTCAAAAAATAGATATGGCCGTTTTCATAGTAAAAACGCGTATTTCGACACTATAAAGAGAATCAAAATTAATTATTCTGGTTAACCTAGAGTTATGAAATTTGGCAGCTGGCATATACAGGTAGTAAGTAGAAAACTATACAGTTGTGGTTAAATTCTAAAAATTAATAGCCCTAAAGGGGAAAAAAATTGTTCGGAACCCTCGTTACGCGAGCTCATATCAAGCATGTTTTAAAAAAAGTATCTATTAATATTATTTACTTTCTAATATAAAATAAGGAAAAGATAATTAACTTTAATTAGATCATATAGAAAGAAGCATGACCAACAATTAAGGTAAAATAATATAAATTTAATTATTATTCTAAATAACTTTTATAAGAGAAAATATTTTCTGTAAACCTTATATATTGTATATATATTTTTTTACCTATATAAACACATACTCTGTTTTAAAACTAAAAACTGTACTTAATTATATTTATCTATTATAATTAAAACGTACATTTTGTTGAAATTACTTCAAAGAGAAACTCCAAGTACTTCACAACCACGCTCATAGTTTGAGTGATATAAATTAAAGCTAACATAAAATGAGATCTAACAATATTGAGATACTCGAACTTTTTATGTATTAGTTCCATATCACTACGGATACTTGGTCCGTACCCTATTTTACCTCATTAAAATATTAAATTTTCATCATATATATTAATAACATTATTATTTTTATCTTTACATCGTATTTATAAATTTTATTTAGAACTAAGGTGTTCAACGAGTGTTTATATGACTTCATAACTATATTCACAATTTCACACATTACAATATACTCGTATACTTAATTACACTTTGTTAGGTAAATATAAAAAAAATCTACTTCACGATGTATCCCGCACATAGCAGGGTACCTACTATTAAGATATCCCGTTTCCCTTCCCGTCCCATTTCCGTCGAATTCTGGCGATAACGCGCATTGCCTCGACACCAGAGTGATGAAATGAAAATATACATTTAAATTAATAATTCATTTCCTCGAATGGGGATCGAACTCACAACCAGTCGCGTTTCCCCCTTTGTGCCCCAACACCACGATCAAATTAAAAATATAAATTAAAACTAACACAAAATAAAATCCAACAGTATTGAGATACACGAACTCTACAAATTAGGCTAATTCGTAACTAAAAGTGGAGGTGCTAATTACTTTGAAATAGTAGAGATGACGCAATGCAGTCGGAGTCGCGGTGTTTTCACGCTCTTTCATTAAATGCAAAAGGAAAAGTCATAGGAGAGCGAGTGTAGAGTCGCTTTTGAACTACTCTCAAAGATTTCGGGCTCTAATTCACGTTTCGAGCCAAGTCGTGTGTGTAAATAGTGCAGATAAAAGTGCTCGGTGATTATGAAAATGTCTCGTGGGGAGGCAGTTTCTTTAGTTTCATGTATTTTTAATAAGGAAAATAAATGTTTTTAATATTATATAAAACTTGAAATTGGTTTATTTTTTTTTTCTATTATTTTCTTAGTTGCACGATATATATCGCACTTAGCAATGTAGGCAGAGGGAATTTAGTGTTAAGTCACTTCGTTTCCCATATAGATTTAAGACACTCCGTCCTCCACTTTTCGCCGCATTTATACGACATTGCGCATTGAGTGGCGGAACTCAAAGCCGCGTTTTGCCTTGTTACCAAAGATAACAAATGGTTTTTTTATTATCATCTTCACATACATACGTATATATTTAAAAATGTAACAACACTATACAACAAAATATTAAGAAAAAATTGCAAAAAAAAATGTTTTTACAAATAAGACACTTTACAAATTGCTTTACTTTCCGGACACTTCGAGCGTATATATGAGCAGGAGGTTACAATCTTCATAAATCTTAAGAAGGTCGGCGTTTTATCTTTGTCCCTTTGCTTTGGGTTTAGGCAAATACAAACCACCACAAATAGGCCATAACCCATGTATACATACATATATGTATAAACAAATTGATTTTGTTACAGATATAAGCAGAAAAAAAATGGCCTAAAAAGAGGCAGAAAAAAGGGGGTTTGTTGTGGCGCAGGGGTACAAGCGTGTGACTGTAAACGCGACATATTGAGGGTTCGTTTCCCACTCGAGGAAATTAAATATAAAATATTTTCATTTCTTCGC
This sequence comes from Heliconius erato x Heliconius himera, assembly GCA_013421005.1. Classification (NCBI taxonomy): domain Eukaryota; kingdom Metazoa; phylum Arthropoda; class Insecta; order Lepidoptera; family Nymphalidae; genus Heliconius; species Heliconius erato x Heliconius himera. The sequence goes on from JAATLQ010035206.1 coordinate 50,471, forward strand.
TTTGGTTTCAAGCAAAGCGTACATAAAGGCGTTGAGTTCCGTCACTCAACACGCAATGCCTCCAGACTTCGGTGGAAAGTGAGAAATGGCAGTGTCTAAGTGAGTGTCTTAACACTAGGATTCCAGGTTCCCTCTAACTACCATAAAAATGCAATCAGTGTTGAAATTAGTTCAGTCGTCAGTTCGAAATATTAATAATACCGAAACGTACAAAACATACATGCGTACCTACTTAACAAACATTAAACTAGTAGTTCTAAAGTACTAGTTAAATTTTAATATATATTTGAATTTAGATTTAATATTTTCATTTCCGTAAAACATAATTTAGAAAACGATTTTTTTTATCTACATTTCCAATCAACCATTGAATTCAACCCTTTGGTCTTGATCAATCTATGTTGAAAGAAAAATTTTATGAAAAATTATGTTCGAAGGCTTTTTATATTAAGTCAAATTATGTAATTTTTATATTTTTCCTCTAAAGAAATTGAAAAACCATTGAAGCTCGAAATGCGGTATTTAAGGGCAAGCCTGCAAATGAAAGCGATTCATTCCACGAATTAGGAAATGAAAAAAATCTTTATGAAAAGTAGAATATCCTCCCTTGTCTGTTAACATTTTTTTTATTGAAATCTCTAGAAAAATGTTTTTCTATGCTGAGGTTTAATATTTACATTTTACAATTTAATATTTAATATTTACAGTTCCTTAGTTTCAATAAAAGTATGTTTAAAAGTTTACATTTTTTTTTTGTTGGAATGAATTATAGAATAATTCGCAAAAACCAAGTTCATTTTTTTAAAGCAGGCAGAGAGAAAAACGAATATATTTTGTTCCCATTAAGACACTTCCGTTTCCCACTTTCCACCGAGTTCTAAAGGTATTGCGTGTTAAATTGAACAGTCTATTTACCGCAGTTTATTTGTATTATTTACTGCGATTCACACATAATTGATATAAAACTACATTTTTAAATATAATTTATATATGATTTTTTTTAAACATTTTCAAAGTGTTATTCCACACTTAGGAAAGAAAAATACTTATTTAGAAAACGTATAAAAAATTGAACGTAGCGGGACTCGAACCCGCGCCTCCTGGAAACCGACCAGGACCTAAATAAGTAATTTATATATGAGGTTTAATCCATTACTCCATAGTGTTGTCATACCGATCGTGTCTAATCCACATATGTAAAGTGGTTCGAACGCACCGCACCAAAGTTTGCTTTGGCTTGTTTAAGACAAATTGTACCGTTAAGTTTCACTATCTAACAAGCGGTGTTTATATACTGAAATAGGTGAACATGATAGAGCAAGAAATTGGTACAATATTTACATTTTGTATGCATAATAGATAAACTTAGTCTGGTTTAACTTTATACTCTTCTTATATATATAGATCGTATACAGCATGTTAGGCCTAATCTAGAGAATCTTGTGTTTAGACACTCTGTTCACCATTTTCTATATCCAATAGGTCGCAATGGTACATTAGATGGTGGAACTCGAAGCTGCGTTCACTAGAGAATCGTTGCCTCGAATGGAGATTGAACCCACAAATATTGTTGATTAGGGTCAGATGCTGTACGACTGACGCCACGACGGCCAAAATAAATGTTCAAAAAAATTTGCTTCACGCTGTATCCCACACACAGCAGGGTAGGCAGAGGTCAAGCAGTCCGTTTCCCACTTTCCGCCGGTTCTTTCGATGCATTTTGTGTTAAGTGGTGCAACTCAACCAAAGCCAAGCCAAAAGCCAAGTTTTTGTGTGGTGCCAGAGCGAAGAAATGAAAATATTTATAAATAGTCATTCATTTCCTCGAGCGGGCATCGAACCCACAACCGTCGCGTTGTAGTCACACCCTTATGCCACTGGGCCACGACAGCCTCAAAATATTAAAAAATGTATTTTTTTTATAAAAACATGTTGTTTCTAAATATACGATCTTGAAACAAATCACACTCGTTCTATTTAAAAATGTGACTACGTATTGTTTTCCTGGCTTGGTTAGAAAAAGAGCCGTTTTTAGTTCTGAAAGCCCGCTATATTTTTTTTTTTCATTTAATAAACATAAATATTACTAATAAACATACATGGCGGAGAACGGAGAGTCTTTGCAATAGATTCTCTCTGCCTATTCTTCTATACGGGAAAGGAGTGAAGCTGTTTAACAGTAATATGCGAAACAGTATATTAATATATTTCCCAGTATTAATATAGCTCCCAGAGGCCAGCCGTGGCGCAAGGGCTCATGCGGGGGGCAATACAACAAGTAGTGAATTCAATTCTCACTCGAGGAAATTAAATATTTAATATTTTTATTTCTCTAATATCGACACAAATCACGGCGTGGAATTCCGCCACTCAACACGCAATGCCTCTTGATTTCGAAGGAGAATGGGGAACGGAAGTGTCGCAGTGGGAATAAAGTATATATATACCCTAGTGAAGTAAGTAGTAAGTATATACCCTAGTTTCCCAATTTTCCTCTACCCTGCCGTGATGCAACCCAGATTATTTATATATTTTTATTAAGAAAAATAATTATTTTCTCGTATACTTTCCATGTGCCTTGATAAAAATATTCTTACGAAAGCTTCTTCGAGCCCGAACGTGTTCCTGGCGAGTCACTAACGTCAAGAATAATCGGATTTCAAGAACTTTGTAATAACACCCTTCGCTGAGATTTATTGCGCTGTAGAAAAATTTTATAATTTCACTCGGAAACTCAAGGTATGTTTGTGCAAGTTTTCTGGTTGATGTTTATCTTGGTAAATTACATTACAAGTTTGTTTTTGCTATAACGATTTTGTACGCAAATTTTAGTACAATAAATATTAATATATGTAAATTTAATGAATATTTAAATCATTTATTTCATTAAGTTTTAATGTGTAATATAATTTTTAAGGCGAATTTAATGCACTCAACATCCAATCAACATCAAAGCTTTTTGCTGAACTTTAAATTCAGATTTAATAATTGTTCTAGAAACTATATAATTTCTTACAAGTTTCAAGAGTTCGTGGATACCTCTTTTAAGTGCAATGTCGTCGAGATACTTTTAACGAACTTATAATTGAGCTTCATGAATTTTCACATAAAAGAGAATATTTTAGAGAAGTTTTTATTTTATAGGACATGAAGAATCTTTTTGATAAGTGTTTCACAAGTTTTATTAATTTATTATATTACTAGCGGCCCGCCCACGGCTTCGCCCGCTTAAAATACATGATTATTGATTTAATAAGCAGAACTGATTGACAACTCTAATGATTTCTAATATGATTTTTTTATTACTTCTGTAATATTCTACTATAATTTTTTTATGACATTATCGTAACTTCTATAAGATTTTTTGATTGTTTCGAACTAAAAAATATGACCAATGTTGATATGTAATATTCATAAAAAATACATAAAGCTAATTATTTATTATATGTATATATTTTTGTAATATTACCTTCTTTTTACCTATGTTATGTTTTTTAAAGATCTGTTAAATGTGCTAATGTCACTTAATAATTTAATGTACTGCTTCAGAAACAGCCTTAAATGTTAAATTATTGATTTGGGTAAGGATTCATAATATTCTTTGTAAAATAACTGTAATGTTTGCATATAAACTCCTGTACAGTTTTTAAATTAGTTACACATATTATTAGCTAAATTTATTATTGGTAAATATGAAGTTATTACAGAGTACATGTAGGAAGGATGTTTTTAGCCATTTTTATATAGATTTATTTCAAACGAACGAACAAACCAAAAAATCTATGTATTTGCTTGATATCTCTTTGAAGATCAAATCGTTCTTTATCTCTGTGTTGAATTAATTACGATTTCAACTTAACTGTTATGATTTATGAAGGTAATCTCCACTAACAATTCAATTTTGTTTACTTTATTGTATAAATTATTGTATAGTAGTGCTTCAAAAATATATTATTTTTATCAACAGTCATATAATCAAGACGTTTCGAATGTCATTCTTTAGCCAGGAATCTTACCAGCGCGATTGCTATAAAACATTCGCAGGCAAGCTAATGCCTTGAGTTCATTCAAATGACGATAACTTTTTTTTTTAATGAACCGATTTTGATGAACGAAACTTTAGTAGTTAAGTTGAGTTAAAACAAAGCAATTACTGAAACTTTTAAGTAAGTCGGTTCAGTACTTTCAGAGAATATTGGACATAAATATATCGACAGACCGACAGACAAGAAATTAAAAAAAAATATTTTTGTTTTCTATTATTCTTTTTAAGTGTCCCTCTATCCATTTCAGTCAAAATTACTAAATGTACAGACAAAATATTTTTACTGTCTTATTATATATAGAAATTAGAAATCTGCGAGTACAGTTCATATCTTGCATTTTTTCAATAAGAAGAAATAAAAATAATATTAAATTATTTATTTTATCTTCCAATAAATCACATAGTACATTATAACAAACATTTAAGTTATATATACAATAAATTTAATACGATTATTAGAAAATACTATTTATGTTTACAAAGTTTAAAAAAAACAGATATCAGCTTCACGCTGTATCCCACACTCCGAATCTAGTGTCAAGACACTCCGTTCTTCACTTTCCATCGATTTTTTGAGGCACTGCGTGTTGAGTGGTGAACATTTAATCTACATATACCAAAAAGTTAATACTAAATATAGCGAATACTATTTATATTTGTAAAACTTAATCAATGCTTTTATACAAATACTATCGGCCCGCCCGCGGCTTCACCCGCTTAAACCACATGATTATGGATATATTACATGTACACTCAACGAGTGTTTAAATGAAATCTTCAATATTAATATTACTGAAATTCAACCATGCGTGCTATACAAATAGCGGGAACGGTCTAATGCTAAATACAGAATACGTCGCATTTTATTGGATTCGCGATATGCAGCTTAGTGGTAAATATAAATAACATAATATTATTCGTGCTTTATACAAAAATTTTATATACTCAAACTCTGTTTAATTTTTTGTATGTGACTTTTATATGTAAACCGAATGCCACTGTGAACAATTTGACACAACTTGAATGCTATAGGATATGATGCCAATTTTTGAAATGTTTAAAGTCGATCTTATAAGCAAAATTACAGAGCCTCACTTTATGTTCGGTCCGTACACCATTAGGCCGTTGTGGTAGAGATGAACGATTGTAAACGTGACGGTTGTAGGTTCGATGGCTAGCATGGGGAATGAAATATTTTAGAAAATATTTTATCGCTCTGGTATCAAAGCAAAATGCGGCGTTAAGTTCTGCTACTAATACGCAATACCTCAAGATTTTGGTGGAAAGTGGGGAAATGCGAACGAAGTCTCTTAACACTAGGTTTCTAGATTCTCTCTGCCTACTCTGCTTTATGCAGGACACAGCGTAAAGGTACTATTTTATTAACTGAAACTATTTAATTTAATTTCTTATAATTTTTCTGAATTGTGCAAAATAAACTCTATTAGACACACTTAGTCGAATATTTTTTTATTTAACAAGTATTTATCTGTTTATAAATAATATATATGCCACTAATTTTGTATAATAAAAAGCATAAAAACCTCCACTAGATTTTTCATGTCCCTTTGTACGGACTACCGTAGTATATGAACTTGCTTCAAAATATTACTATTTACCGCTTTCTTTTCATACTTAAGACAACAATTTCTTTATAATTTATACAGTAGACCACTGTATAATATATACAGTGAACGATTTACCTATTTACATCTACATTCTTACCAGTGCAAACTTATGCATCACATTATATTATAAATCCAATAAAATCAACTTCACGCTGTATCCCGCACACAGCAGGGTAGGCAGAGGGAACCTAATGTTAAGACACTCCGTTCCCCACTTTCTACCGAATTATGGAGGCACTGAGTGTTAAGTGGCAGAAATCAACGCCGTGCTTTGCCTCGACACTAGAGCGAAGAAATGGAAATATAAATGTAAATAAATATTTCATCTCCTCGAGTGGGAATCGAACCCACAACCAGTCGGTTTGACAGTCTCACTTTGTGTACGCCACGACTGGCCTCAAATATTATAAATAATTTACCTAATTCAATCAAAACATCATAAAATTCCACACAACATTTCCATGTGAATATTGTATTTCCACACCATAAATGCTATAAAGAATCGTACAGAATTAATTAAACATATTAGAATACACGCAATTCATGAATTCTATGTTGCTATACGGTTAAACCACTATTTGCAGAATAGGCTATACTGACCTTATCTAACGTTTTAATATTTAATTACAGACTGTAAACCACATTATTCAAATCGTAAATATATAATATTCAACGACCGCATCTGTTAATATTAAATTTGCATTGCATTGGCCTAGTTGTTATACAGTTGAGTGAACTGTACAAATACGTAATGCTAGAAATTTTAGATGATATTATGTTACAAAGGTCACTGTGGTCGTTTAAGGCAAATTAAATATTTATTTAAATTTTAAATTAATTAAAAAAAATCATCCAAAGGCAGTTGGATTGTAAACGCGAGGGTTGTTGATTCGATTTCCATTCGGGAGAATGAGTCATCTGGCAAGAAAACCCGTCGTTGAATTCTGCCAATCAAAATATAGTGTTTCGAATTTGGGTAGTAGGCAGAGAACACAGTGCCTTGACACTATATCCTTTTTTTTACACTCTCATACGTTGTCTATATTTGTTTCAGGCTGGGAACTTAGTATTAAGAAATTCTGTTCCCTTTTAAGTTCTGTCCCCACTTCCTGCTGAATTCTTAAGGCACTGCGTATTGAGTGGCAGGACTCAACACTACGCTTTGCTTCGTTACCAGAGCGAAAAAATTAAAATATAAATATTGCACTCCCGATTGAACCATTGAATTGAATCGAACCCACAACCATAGCGTTACAGTTACTGTCGCGTAAATGTACGCGACTCACCCCTCTGCCCCACGTCGACTTCTGTATATTCATACATATATAATTATTCAATCGTAGAGTCGTAGATAGGTTGAATGACAATGATGTGGTTAATCTAATTGGAGTATGCGTGGTATATATAGTTCTACTCTGAGACTAATTAAAACCATAACAGATCGTGACTTTTTTATTGTGCTTAATTTACAGCCAATAAAAAAGTAACCTTTACTTAAATAATTTTTTGTATTTTACTTAAAAATACCTACACATCACTAACAGATTTTTTTTAATAAAATTAATTTAAAAAAATCATCCAGACTGCGCTCTCCGACTCTAAAAATAATGAATTTTCAATAGTAAATCTATATTTATAATATTATATAAATTCGAAAGTAACTCTGTCTGTCTGTGACACAGTCACGGCCAAACCGCTGATCCGATTGTGATAAAATTTCATATAGAAATACTTGAGTATTTTATTTCTCATATTGGTAATATCCCCGATACTAATATTTTAAAATACCATTTGATATGCAATTTATTACCTAATATGTTAATTACAACCGTTGCTAAGCAATAGTCGCAAGGCAACAATAAATTTCGCCCAAAATGGGTTTTCCGAACGGCTACACGCTGTGCACTGACAGAACCTTATGAAACACATGAGAAAAATGTTTTACAAAAATTAAAAGTTTCTTTAAAAAATCTACAAAAAAAATTAAATTTATCGTTTTATGTATCAGAAAAAAATTTAGTAATCACCTTTAGCATTTCACCTAGAAAATAAATACTGTAGGAGATATCACTAGCAATCGACATGCCCTAACCTCCGAGCCACGCGCCAGGCTTGGTTACGGAATGACCGACCCGAACGAGCAGACGTCGTTGACGGTTTTGTAAATTTACATACATTTTCGATTTGTTAATTTTATGTAGTTATTTGCTGTTTATTACTAGTTTGTATTTTTCTTTGGTTCTCTTCGCTTATTCGAGTAGTAGATTAATTAGATTTTTTTTATAATCTTGGTTTGGTTAAGTTTTGTTTTATTATATTTCTTGTTATTTTTTATTTAAATAAATACAGGGATACAGCGCGAAACTATCACGCTGTATCCCCGCACACAGCTGGGTAGGTAGAAGGAACCTAGTGTTAAGTAGCTCCATTCCCCACTTTCCACTGAATTCTTCTTTAGTGCTTTGTCTCTACACCAGAGTGAAGTAAAGGAAACATAAATTAAAAGTTTATAGTTTTACCTATTATTATTATAGAAGGACTAAGGAAAGACATTTAAGTAATCATTATGTTAAATCAAAAACTACAATAAAATGAATTTTTTACTATCATGTAGAAATACTGGTAGGAATGCTGTACGATTCTACATGAATATTAAACTATTCGAAAGTTCTAAAACGCTAACGTAAACATTTGAATTGAAAACATATTATATTTATGAACATTTGAATTGCATAGAAGCAAGTTGTGACGCTGTGGTACAAGCTTGCGACTGTAAACACAACGGGCTGTGGGTTCGATTCCTACTTGAGGAGATGAAATATTTAATATTTTCATTTCCTCGCTCTGGTAACGAGGCAATCCGCGGCGTTGAGTGCCGCCACTCCATATACAATACTTCAAAAATTCGATAGAAAGTGGGTAACAGAAGTGTTAATGTGGAACGAAGAGTCTTAACACTAAGTTCCCTGGTCCCTACCACTATGTGGAGAATGCTAAAAAAAAATTGAATACAGTTAGGCTACTAATATTTGTTTCATAACAAATTGCAGTAGTAAATTGACCTTTGTTAAACATTTTATAATAAAATTGTAGCTTAATAATTATTTTAAACATCAAAACATATTTACTCATCAAAACAAAGGAATTATATTTACAAAATTCACAAACAAAGTTTTAAGTTAATTATGAAATTGAATCTTACTTCATACAAACGACGAGTAACCAAATTTTCTAATCCATTCTAACTTCGTACCGGGTCAGCTCTTGATTGTTCAAAATGTTCGAGACGAAAATGATTTTCATTATTTATTAAAATTTGTTATTATATCAAACAATAAGAAGAAATATTGTTGAATGTTTAGTATTTGTTTACTTTTTGGTTGCTTTGGAATCATCAACCGCAGTAAAGCTTTTTTGGTGTTGTAGCTTAGTAGTGGCAACGAATCAGAAAATTTATATGGAAATGGCGTATTTTGGAATTTTAATTTAAATTACTAAATTTTTAAACAAAAAAAAAACTACAAAATACTCTCTCAAGAGAGGGAAAGAATAATAATTATCGAGGGAGAATATTGTCTATATTCTCCCTAACGACATATCGCGTGTGTATTACGGCTCATTACGTCGATATTTACAAGTTTAATTAAGCCATGTCTCTGAGTAATATATTACCGGTATTATTAAAAAAACAGACAGCCAACTCATAATATACCTACATATATTTATAATAAAAAATTATGTTGATTTAAGTGTATGATAAAAGTTATTTTGTTCCATAATGAAATATGTAACCGAATAAACATTTACATCATTGAGTTTTGGTTTCGGTTTCGGTCAGGTTTTGCCAAAAAAAAATATTCGGCCGTAATTTTAGTTTCGGCCAAAAATGTATAACATGTTGTTTTATATTTGGTTTATTTGTGGTAACCATAAAACATTAAGCAATTTATCATTTTCTATAAAAAAATTTTAATATATGGGAACATATGCATATTATGTATGATTATAAATTTGTTTGTACAAGATTGCAATATTGATAGATTTACAATTTTCTTTTAAGATCATTAAATCGGGCATACATCAAACAATACAAAAATACCAATAGTCGGTGGAAAAAGGCAAAATAACATTTATGTATCACATATGGTATTTAAAACTCAGCTTCACGCGGTTTCCCACACACAGCGGGGTAGGCAGAAGGAACCTAGTGTTAAGACACTCCGTTTCTCACTTTCCGCCGAGTTCTGAATGCATTGCGTGTTGAGTGGTGGAACTCAACGCCGCGCTTTGCCTCGACACCAGAGCGAAGAAATGAAAATATAAATATAAATAAATATTTCTTTTGTTCGACTGGGGATCGAACCTACAATCAGTCGATTTTACAGTCACACTTTGTGTCCCTGCGCCACGACTGGCCTGACTGACTGACATATGGTATTAACATACATTTTTTAATTCGTCAATATCTCAAAACATTAGGGTAAAAATAATGGATAAAAATTGTTGGAAATAAAGTCTCTATAACCTGTATCAATTTGTCTTCCGATATACCAATCATTCTGTATATTTACAAGTTTCAGTACCAGTCGAAACTGAGGTGTAATTCAGTCTCTATTTTAGTTAAAAACTTTGTTTCGGTCGGACACTAAGCAAAATGCTTATAACAAATTTAAAATATAATTTGTTGTTTACTCACCGCCTAATTCTGTGAACGGCAAATACTGTCATTCAGGTAAATTTACATACGTTTTAATATTCAGTAGTTGTGTGTTTCTTCAATTAACAAGCTTAATGGTTTAGTAAACTTGAGACGAGCGCTCATTAAACTTGTATTCACCCTATATCAATTAATGATATGAATATTTTATAATTATAAACATACTGTATAATTATGTTATGCTATTTACATAATATTTGCATAATCTAATGATATATTTATTTACAGCTAAATTTAATGTTTGTTTTACTTGTGTTGATGTACATATTTTAAAGGATATAATTATAATTTTTTTTCAGTTCTTATTTCAAAATAAATTCAGAAGAAACAGTTTTTTTATTACAGAAAATGAGAATTTAAAAAGAAATCAATTTAATTCTAAAAATTTTCTGATCAAAAAAAATATTTTGATCGGAGAAGTAATCATTTCTATGAAAATTACATCAGTTAAATATTTTGTAATCCTAAATTTAAGAAAAAATATAAATTGCTTAAAGTTTATAATTATTAGTCTATTTATTGATAATATATATTTTCTTCAAATAATTTTTATCTTGCTTTTAAATAAGCATTTTAAATTATTTATAATTTTTTTTTGTAATAATGTAACATTAGTACTTATCTACTACCGTAATCACGTAATATAAAAAAATACCACTACAATAAAAAAAAACAAAAATCCAAAAAACGTGTTAGAATTCTCTCTACATAAATATATATATGAATGTCAAAATATCTACACACAAAACGCTGAAATATATGGAATTTACAGCGAAAATATTTGCTCGGAATGCACGCGCAGCATTCTGTTGATGTGGACGAGTTAACGCAATTGCCGTTGCGCTTTCGGACGAGTATAGAGTCTTTAGTCCTTATAGAGAAATTCTCAAAAATTACAATATATTCTACACCAGAGCCAAATAATATGTATATTGTTAAAATATTTTGTATTTTTTTCAGCTTCTCGCTTTTATTGTTCTATTTTCCGCCTGAATTCAAGACGATGCGTGTTGAGTGACGCAACTTAACCGCCCGCAAATAGTAAAGCGGTCATAATAATAATATATTGAGGTGGGTAGTTTGAATGTATGTAGGTATGCTGACTGTAGGGTATACATATTTCAAAATATTTTTTGCAATATTATATAATAATATAATATAAATATAGATTTGATGTAATATAAACATTGTACATATCCCTGAAAGAAGTATTTTTTTAATTATGCTATGTACCTATATTTAAAAAAAAACAAACCTATATCTCACATATAGTAGGGTAAGCAGAGGGAACCTAATAAATAAATAATAATTCATTCTCCCAAGTAGAAATTGAACCCACAACCGTCGCGTTTACAGCCACACGCTTTTACACCTGCGCCAATACACGGCCTCTATAACAATAACTTCCTGCACACTTGCATGTTACATTTACATACGAAAATGCACTGCCTAAAATCACTGGTCCAATTCCACGTCATTAAACCAGACAGCGCAACCTATTTCCGTTTAGTACCTGCCATATCAGCATGGAAACGTAGCCGCCGCTAACGTTGTTTACGAAGGCACTCTATGTCTAACGTTGCACTTAATAAACTATATTTTTTCTTTTATTTTAACTTCACGTGTTCCCATTAAGGTACATCCGTTCCCCATTTTCACAAAGATTTTCATGTTGAGAGGCGAAATGTCGGGCTTTGTCTGAGCGAAGAAAAGAAAATATTAAATATTTCATTATAAAAAACTAAACTAAGCTAGCTTCACACTGTATCACTAGCGGGGTAGTCAGAGCTTTGCACTTTTGTGTATCCTCCTGAATAGGTGAACAGGTGAGGGAGGATATTCATTAAGATGATCTCCAAGGCGTTAATCGTCAGGATTAAGAAGAACTTCTGTGTCATCTCTACGAGGATACTATGTGAAGGAAGGTAGTAGAAAAAAATGTTTGAAAATGACTGAGAAACTAAAAGTTTTTGTCACATTTATAAGGAAAAAATTCTAAATATATATTTTTTTAATATATAATTTATTAAAGTTAACCAGCTTAAGGGCAACATATTATACCAAGCAAAAATAAAAACTTTTGATTTGTATTTGGATTATATTTTGTTATAAAAAATAAAATATTATGGTCCCGTCTTGTATCTGTTGCAGTCATATATTCAAAATTAATTTTCCTGTGTTTTAACCTTTTACAAACATATATACAAATAACTACACATATTTATTACACAGGTCCAAATTAACTGTTAAAAGTAAATCTTTACTTTTATTATTTTAAAAAATAAAGTGTTTTAATATATACGCGATTAATTCGGTTAAAGAGTTTTCTTTAAAATGTGTAATTATCGAAATCTTATTAATTCATCTTATAGTTGTAATTATTATAATAATGTGATCTGTTTTCTGTGTTTACCATTAGTAATATTATTTAGGAAAAAAATATATACTCATAATTCTATAACATATATTCTTTCCTTGATCTTATTAAACTTGTTACTTATCATTCTACTTTACTTAATAACGAGATTATATTAACAAAATATGATTTTATAACGAAAATATTGCTTTGTGAGCTTAATTTAATAGTTATCAGTAAATTGGGTTTATGACACAAGACAAAAGCCAATGTTTCTAAGGTTTTCTTGAAAGGAAATGAGAAAACAGCTTTGTACCCTTCGGGCGAGAAACAAATTACACGGTATTCACAGGAAGACTCCCTTTTGAATCGTCTTATTAATTTCTATTGGAAGAGCGAAGATGCGATCTTATTATCGTATGTTGAGGTATGCTGTAATTTTTTAGAACGAAATAATTAAAATTGGTGTAATGATAATAATCTATCTTAATCCATCTATTGAGGCTAGTCGTGGCACAGGGGCACAAAGTGCGCCTGTAAATCGACTGGCTGTGGGTTCGATCCCCACTCGAGGAGATGAAATATTTATTTACATTTATATTTTCATTTTCTTCGCTCTGGTGTCGAGGGGCAAGCGCGACGTTGAGTTCCGCCACTCAACACGCAATGCCTCCAGAAATTGGCGGAAAGTGGAGAACGGAGTGTCTTAACACTAGGTTCGCTCTGCCTGCCCTGCCGTGTGCGAGATACAGCGTGAAGATGAAAAAAAAACATCTATTTTAGTAACAGGTGATGATTATGTTTATTTTTTCATTATATGTAATGTAATGTTTCAATACGCTCTAAAAATAATGTTTAATTATTCGTTTCAAGTGTATTTGGTATAGCCTAGTTCCGTAGTCTACTACTTTAGTTATGGCGCTTCAAGCATTAAGGTATAGTGGTACAAATCTGATATCTGGGAAAAAGAGTATCAGAATCTAAATATTTTTTTGATACGTTTTACTTTTATATAATTAATAAACTGATTTCTTTTGTAAATATATTTTATAAATGTACATATAAATTTAAAGCAAATCCTTCTAACACTTATTTTCATTTACACAAGAATTTACAACAACACAAATTTTATATTATGCTGCTTAAAAAGTTTCCAGACGTTCTTCTAGTAAAGTTCATTAGACATTAGTTCGATCAATTTCTAAGAAAATATAAACTATTAACTATTTGTATAAACAGTTATAATTTAAATAAAATTTTGTTATATATTTATTAAAAGCAAAAAAAAATTGACGTAAGTATTTATTAGTAGTTTTTTTTCACCTTTACACTATATCCCACATATAGCAGGGTAAGCAGAGGGAACCCAGTATTAAGACACTCCGTTCCCCACTTTTCCCCGCTTTTCAAGACATTGCATTGCCCTGTTACCGACGCATTTACAGTTACACGCTTTTATAAATTGCGCCACGACAGCAATTTTGTCTTCATCTACCACTCGTTCACTTCTTTGTATGTAAACTGCAGATGCTCATAAGACCGAATTATATTTGAAATGACATCATTTTGTAGATCTTTCATTTCATTAAAATCGAAATCAGCTTCACGCTGTATCCCACACACAGCAGAGTAGGCAAACAGACACTCCGCACTCCACTTTCCGCCGACCGGAGGCATTGCGTGTTGAATGGCGTAACTCAACACTGCGCTTTGCCTCGACACATAAATAAATATTGCATCTCCTCAAGTGGGGATCGAACCACAACCAGTCGATTTTACAGTTCCACTTTGTTCTCCTGCGCCACGACTGGCCTCTTTTGATTTAATTATATTTAAAAAAATATTTGCTAAGCGAAGCAATTTTTAATAAATAACGTGATATTTCCATATATTTCAGTTTTGGTGCTTTTAACGTTCCACATCAGATATTCCAAAACTTTAATTTCGTCGGAAAACGCTAATCATACTAAACAACTTTTGATATGCAACTATTACCTTATATAAATAATTCAGCTGGCTTGTTACTTTTTTATATAAGATTTTCTAGTTTTCAAAATCAATTATACTTTCTCGGGCTTAATATGCTTAGATTCACCACGTGCGTATAGTATATACAAACATTTTTTTGTATTCTATTATATTTATATATAAATTTATTTCTGTACTGTAGTCTCAGTGAAACTTAAAAACGGCTTTGACGATTTGGGGGAATTTTTATTTTTGAATACATTTAAAAATGTTTTATATTGTTAGGAAAAAATAGAATTGATTTAAAATATACTCGTAGGTTGCACACACATACGTGACAGTCAAATTGTGATATACTAGAATAGCTGCACTAGTTGCAGACAGAAAATAAAACTGTAGACTTTATAATTTTATTTGTTGAGGCCAGTCGTGGCGCAGGGGCACAAAGTGTGACTGTAAAACGGGCCGGTTGTGGGTTCGATCCCCACTCGAGGAGATGAAATATTTACTTAAATTTATGTTTCCATTTCTTCGCTCTGGTGTCAAGCACAAGCGCGGCGTTTAGTTCTGCCACTCAAAACGCAATGCCCCCAGAACTTAGCAGAAAGTGAGGAACGGAGTGTCTTAACACTAGGTTCCCTCTGCCTACCCTGCTGTGTGCGGGATACAGCGTGAAGGTGATTTTTTTTTACAAATCAATGCATATAACATACATATAAAAATTATCAGCGTCCGCTACTAAACACGCAATACTTCTAGAATTAGGCGGAAAGTGGTAATCGGTAGTGAGTAAAAGTACTTTAGTGGGAACGGAGTGTATTAACATTAGATTCTCAGGTTCCTTCTGCCTACTTTGATACGTGCGGGATACAGCGTAAAACTAAAAAAATATTCTTAAAAAAGACCCCATGGGACCCATCAATGTAATAAGTAGTTTTAAAACGTCAAATTACGATTCTTTTTCAGGTAGGACTACGTCTGCAGAAGCCGCTATAAATATAATTCTGTATCATATTGGCAGGGTGCGTAGTACTAGGTGACGGTATTATAAACGCTCGCAGCGCTCATGGTGGCCAAAAGTAGATAAAATGTAGGCTTTGTCACTTACTAATGTCAAAGCAATCTGTTCGACTTATCGTTTTACTAAGTTATTAAAAATGTAATACATATATTTATAGCGAAGTATGTGATGCAGAAATACAAACAGAAATAGATAACTCAACTATTTATATAAAAAATTACATTAAAATGAAGAACAAAGTATGTAATAGCCCTAAAAAAACATACACAGATGTGGCGACTTCAACAAAAAAAATATATTTTACTGGGTTTTCATCTATCTGTAATGATTTTGAGGCCAGTCGTGGCTCAGCGGCACGAGGTGTGACTGCAAAACCGACTGGTTGTGGGTTCGATCCCCACTCGAGGAGATGAAATATTTATTTAAATTTATATTTCCATTTCTTCGCTCTGGTGTCGAGGATAAGCGTGGCGTTGAGTTCTGCCACTCAACACGCAATGCCTTCAGAATTCGGCAGAAAGTGGGGAACGGAGTGTCTTAACACTAGGTTCCCTCTGCCTACCTTGCTGTGTGCTACGGGATACAGCGTGAAGCTAATTTTAATTTTAATTAATTTTGTAATGACGAGCAACTTATAGATCTTGCAGGTGTAACAATCACAAATACAGTATGAATAGTGTTTTTTTTATTTTAATGATTTTTTTTCTTTAATCACATATCGTTTGTTTCACGTTTTGATATTATAATAATCATTTATATTATATATTATATATATTTTATTTATATATTATAATAATCAAAACTAGGTAACTACTATACTAACTACTATTAAATTTGCTTTGTTATCTTGTTTTTTAGTAAAACTACAACTAAAAAAGTAGTAAACAAATTCTGATATAACCAAAATAAAACACAATTTTGAATAGAGATTACTTATCTCTCTCAATTTGAATAACCAGAAATGATTTATCGACACTTTTTCCACCCAAATCACAGTAATTAAGTAATATAAATGAATTTAAAAGTATTTTACGAACATTTTCAAACAATCCCGCCATCATATATCAAAGCGTCAGAGCCCACAAATTTGCGTACGCTGGGTGGCGCTGTAGTCGTGCACGGTTCCAATAGTTATATTGTATAGTTCAATCATAGTAAACAATTTATCTTTATATCTAGATAGATATACTTATTTAGACTTTAATAATAAATACAGATTTTTTATATAAATAGTTGAGTAGGTGAAAATTAACTAAAAAATACTATTTAATTCAAAAACTGTTAATAATAAGAAGAACGAACAGAAGATAAGTATAATTTTGCAAAGTTTAACTCAAGAGAATTCTACATGAAACCTGTGGGAATAGAGACAAATGTATCGGCTGCGGATTTACGGCGAGCCATGTACCAACTGGCGTCCATATTTACGACTTTAATCAGACACCACATTGCAAGGTGCTAAGCTTGGTATAGTTTGAATAAGTAATATTCAAGATTTGTTAACTATTATATAATTTAGAACTAGGAAATTAGTTTATATAAATAAACTGTTGTGTTGAATAAGTGAGGCCGTAGTGGCGCAGGTGCACAGGGGTGGGATTGCAAATACGATAAATTGTGGGTTCAATTCTCACTCGCTTAATAATAAAATTTGCTCTGGCAACTGAACAATTAACAGTAATTGCTCAGCACACCATACCAGAATTCGGCGCAAAAAGGGGAAATGAGGTGTCTTAATGGGAACAGAGTGTCTTAAAACTAGCTTCACAGGTGCGGCATACAGAGTGATGTTAAAACAATGTACTAAAAAGTAAAAAATAATTTTGCATAAAGTATAACGTACTTTGATTTTGTTAAATAAAAATAATTTGAATTGAGATTCTATACTACTTAACTGTCCCTCTGCCTACCCTGCTATATGTGGAATACAGCATAAAGCTGAAAAACCATTAAAGTAAGTATTAATTAAGTGTGAAAGAAATGACGCTTCCATCAATAACACTTCAGGCGTAATTTCCATAAAAGGCCATTTTCACATTTTAATATAATACAAAGTATAATATGACGATGAGTAGAGTGTATAAACTATTAATAATCTAATATTAATAATCCACGACTTTAATGTATAAAATTGTTAATCTAAAACAATATCTATCAATATTGGTAAAACTAAATATGAGACCGGGAAAAAAATCCTAATAAGAAATCAAATAAATAATTCGGCTGTCGGATAGTTCACTACCTTGTCAAGATGACAGTTTATTAAAATACCTATCTTATAACAACTACATTTCTATTGTATAACATATCTTTATTACCGTAGTAATCTCCTTCGTGCTTTCTCCATACAACTGATTAGTAATCAACTGGCACGGTAAGAACACCATAAACTAAGAATTGAACCAAACAAAACAACTATGCCATATCACTTTTTTATATACACAATATCTCTGCGAGCAGCGGAGTGTCTTATCACTGAGTTCTCTCTGTCTCCAGCTTTATGTTGGATACAGCACGAGGCTGAAAAAAGATATCTTTAAAATCCAACCAATAAATCCTCTAAGAAAATTCTGTTCAAGTTTCATGATAATATACCAACCGCTGGCCAATGAAACTAAATCAATCTGTCCTGCGGAAGATAAGCGAGGAGGAAAGCGGGTAAACTATTTATTTGACATGTCCCTTTTATATGTTGAGATTCTTAAGAAAGATCGAGAATCTTATTTATCTTTATTAAGTCCGTAAGCGCCCCCAAGCCTTATAAATAGGGTCACCTTTATTAGCCTTATCAGTTTACATTGTACGTGTTAGTGTAATATAATTTTGCATGGACTACGGTATCCGTCAACAAAACAAGTTGTATATTAAGATAAATTTAAGTATCAAAAAACAGAAGGGTCTAGCCCGATAAGCATGGAAAAGCTGCACTAGCTAATAATTAATTATTTTTAATATAATAATGAAATTCTGAGGCCAGTCGTGGCGCAGAGGCACAAAGTGTGACTGTAAAATCGACTAGTTGTGGGTTCGATCCCCACTCGAGGAGATGAAATATTTATTTAAATTTATATTTCCATTTCTTCGCTCTGGTGTCGAGGCAAAGCGCGGCGTTGAGTTCTGCCACTCAAGACGCAATGCCTGCAGAATTCGGCAGAAAGTCGGAACGGAGTGTCTTAATACTAGGTTCTTTCTGCCTACCCTGCTGTGTGCGGAATACAGCGTGAAGCTGATTTATTTTTAATAATGCATTTTTATCTGAAATAGCGACAAACCACTTTTTTATGTGTCTGGCCCTTCGTAATAAATGTAGATTACACTTTTACTTATGATTTGATATTAAAATAATTAATAAAATTATCAATTCTCTTAATAATAATTTATTTCGTATTGAGTTTTCGTAGGTTCCCGTGTAACATTATAAGATCCGTTTCTGTTTAATTGTTATACAATTTTATATTAAAATTATTAAACAAATGTAAATAATAATAAAAATCTTAATTAGAAATTATAGTACTTTTTTACAAATAACTTTATGATAATAATAAACGTAGGTACTTAATGTACTGCACTTGAGGTACACGACCGTTAATAAAAATAATAATCAGATCCTTTTCATAGATATTATATGTACATACATAACACGTATCAATTATATTTCATATATTTTAATTCCTTCATAATCTTTCTTTTTTTTTCAGTTTCACGCTGTATCTTGCACATCAGCAGTCAGGAAAAGCGAACCTGGGAACCTTGTGTTAAGACTCTCCGTTCCCATTAACACTTCCCCACTTTCCGCTGGGTTCGGCGTGTTGTGTGCTAAAACTTAACGCTGCGCTTTAACTTAACCTCGGTGCCACCAAAGCAAATAAATCAAAAAAATAATTTCCTTGACTGGGAATCGAACCCACAACCTGTCACGCTTAACGCTTACGCAAGCACACGCTTCTGCCCTTGTTAATATAATCTCTGATTTTAATCTTGGAGCGACCCATGATTATATAGTCTAGCCTTTGATAGACCAAAGCTCTCACCACCCCAGCTCACCCTCTCGCAAATAGTGAGAATCATAAAATGTCTGACATTGTAATATATCACCACGATGCGTACAGTAATGAGACAGCGGCCGCAAATGGTTGCGCACACAATACAATGACGAATAGCTTGTCTATCCGTTCGCTTAATTAGAACACATAAATCATGTGTTCCGCGTATTGTTTTAATCGGTAGGCATGATCTGCAAATTATTAGGGATATTATTGTATTTAAAATTGGTTTAAGGTTGCTCGGTTAAGTGCAGCGTTAAACTCCGTCACCCAATATTTAAATCATATCGTAGAGTGAAGCCAGTCGTGGCGCAGGCGTAAGTGTGTGACTGTAATCGCGACTGGTTGTGGTTTCGATCCCTACGCCAGGAAATGAAATATTTATCTAAATTTATATTTTCATTTATTCGTTCTGGTAGGTAAAAGCAAAGCGCGGCGTTGAGTTCCGCCACTCAATACACAATATCTCAAAAATTTGGTGGAAAATGTGGAACAAAGTGTTTTCCCTTTTCCTACCTTACTGTATGTGGAATCCATCGTGAAGCTGATATCGTAGAGTGAAATAGCAGAATAGTGTGAATTCTTTTTTAGTGTAAACCGCAAAATGAAGGCAGAAGCAGCTCTAAAATTACTCTATTATATATTAAATACCAATTTAATCAGTTACTCATACTTTAAAAACAATATATTACGTATACGTATTTTAAATTGAAGCATATTTTCAGTTTGCACGGGGTTTTAAAATATATAAAATCTGTATTAAAACGTTATACGGAGCAGGATATAGCTCTGCGAGTTCTCTGCTTCGCAATAAATTTTATATCTTTTACGTTTCATATATATGTAGGTATATTGTGTATAAGTTTAATAAAAATATATTTTAAATTTTCTCTACACTCAAATACTTTTATTTATTAACTTAAACTTTTCATATAACTATTAATTCGCAATACAGGTCGTCGTGGCCAGGGATACAAGAGTGTGAATGTAACGCGACGGTTTGGGTTCAATCTCCGCTCGAGGGAATTAATTATTATTAATTCATATTTTCATTTCTTCGTTTTGACCCAACCCAAAAGCCAGCCGTTAAGTTCCGCCACTCAACAAGCAATGCCTCGATAAATTGAGCTTTAAGTGGGGAACGGAGTGTCTTAACACTAGGTTCTCGCTGCCAATTGTGCTGTCTGTTAGATACGTGTGAAGCTGATTTGATTTAATTTCATAAACTTACTTGTTATAGACACAAAAAATATATTGTCAGTACTTAGTCTATATATATAAATTGTATTTTTCAAGGTAACCTTATTTTGCCGTAATATTTAGGCTAAGTCAAAGAGTGACAAACACGGGATGTTAATTCCGCGTTATCACATCAAACCGCTAATGACTGTGGTTTGAGGTTAGCTGTTTGCAAATACATTTCACCGCTAAGCTGCCAGATTGAAAATTATGATTTTTTTAAAATATTCGTTATTTAAGGTCTAAAAAAAACATTTTTTATTACATTATATTTATATATGGAATTGCTATTTAAAATTTAAATTTATTTTGAAAAATTTTAATTTATTTTGTATGGCATATTGTGGTAAATAAATAAGCTGAATGTTTATTGAAATATCATTTGATCACATATTATATTAGTATAGCAATATAGATTGCCTAAAAGGCCAATATAAAATTACAATACCACTACCAGTGAAGTAGTCATGGAGTGAAGAACGACCTAATTTGTCAATAAATTCTCTAACACTTCAAAAATGTATGAAATTAGGGAAAAACGCTACCTTCTTATATAAACTGTACAAATTTTCTTATACAACAACAGCCTACTTACTCACAGTTGAATCATATTTCACCAAATACAAACATTTAAAGATTTACTTTAAGTGCGCTATTTGATTTCCTCTTATTTCTTTTAAACTTGTTAGATTTAATCGACCAAGTGCGAGGTGATTCTATAATTGTTATTTTAAGTAATCACAGAAAAATATGCACGAGTAGATGTATAAACAGAACAGAAATCTGACATTTCGTTATAAACTGTATAAAAATAAAAAGGAAATATTTAGATTTTTATCTTTATCTCTCATACCATGCAGGACATACCAAAAGTTGTTTTATATTCAACTTTTTTATTTATCGAATGCTTGTATATTGATCTAAATGTATAATATTTATAATGTATAATTACTAGGTACTAGGTATAATCAGTCGATCCAATAAATCTATACAGCAATAAATATTATCTTTCAAATTAAATCTCTGTTTACTCGCACTATTATTCGAAACAACCACAAAAATTATACTTAATTTAAATACCGCCTATAATAATTAATTCGAGTATTCAAATGGAGTGTATGATATCGATATTAAAATATATATTGCACTAACATAAATAATGACTTGATACCATCGAATTTTAATACAGCCTAAAAGGAATTCACAGCTCCAATTTACTAGTGATGTCCAGATTGTTGATCGATAAATGCAGCAATTATTTTCAACAAACCACATAAGGGAAACAGCAACGTTCAATCACATATTATACGATTCGTATTCGAAACGGCTGCGTGACTGCGATAAGTTTTAACTACCCTCAAAAAGCTCATTGGGAAAAAGCGTAAAGATTATTATTGTACTCTTATATGAGAATATTTTTTATGATTTTCCCGTTCGTGAAAATATCATAAATGGAAAAGATTTCGTAATATGATACAAGAAAATAAGGAAATTGAAACGCGATGTCTTTAATATTGTATGTTGCCGAACAATAATTAATAAAAAACAGCGAGGGGAAGCCTCTTGAAATTCTTATTATTTTTATCTTATTTTCAGAAATAAAATATAAGTGTATTAAATGCTCAATTACATAAGATATAAAGTTTAAATATTTGTATTTTACCATTTTTTATAAAGAAAAGAACTCGTAATGTATTCTGTTTTTATCTTGAATTAAAAAATAAAACCAAGACTCTTAAGATTCTTAAGAATTGTTAATTTAAAGTTTATTTGTGTGATAAAGAATAATGCAAGTGCTACATTACTTTTTAGTTGTTCAGTATTTGCTTAGTAACTATTGATTATTATCTACTGTACATACCTAGATTTAGACAAAAGTATGTAAAATATCGAATACATATCATGAAATAAATAGACATGAGGCCTGTCGTGGCGCAGTGGCACAGAGTGTGACTGTAAAAGCGACTGGTTGTGCGTTCGATCCCCACTCGAGGAGATGAAATATTAACTTAAATTTATATTTCCATTTCTCCGCTCTAGTGTCGAGGACAAGCACGGCGTTGAGTTCTGCCACTCAACACGCAATGCCTCCAGATTCGACCGAAAGTGGGAAACGGAGTGTCTTAAACACTAGGTTCATTCTGCCCACCCTGCTGTGTGCGTGAAGCTGATTTTGATTTTTAAATATACATACTGTATAAATTTCGTACTTAAAGTGCCGTGCATTTTTCGTTTTTAAATATTTATTTTACATGTAAATTTTGTTTTAAGTTTGTTGAATATTTCACGGAAATTGGGTTGAATCGGAAAACTGCCGTTAACTATTGAATTATAGTGGAGTTCCCATTCGCTTCGAACATTTCACTTAGTTGAAGATGTAATGAGTTTTTAGTTAGCTTCGATTTAGCTTTATATAAGTTTTTATTTTTTTAATTGGTAAAACTGGTGCAATAGGTTTAAAATAAAAAAATATTTGTAGTGTATGGCGTGGTATTTTAAGTTAATATTAAACAAGTGCTTTAATATGTATAGATAGGTATTATGTATTTGGGTTAGTCGTGGCGCAGAAACACAAAGTGTGACTATAAGCCGAGTGGTTGTGGGCTCAATCCCCATCTGAGGAAATGGAATATTCATTCAAAATTTATATTTAAATTTCTTCGCTCTGGTGTCGAGGCAAACTCAGGAAGTGGGGAATTGAGAGTCTTAACACTAGGTTCCCTCTTAAACTTAGTGAGTTGCAAGTAAGGAAAGGAGTTATCCTTTTCTCCTGAATTTTTAATGCATTGAATAAATTCAACGCTACGCTTATATCACGTTACCAGAGGGACGTCAATAAAAATATAAAACAATTAATTCGTTCCAGTGAGAATCGAACCAATAACCGTCGCATTAACGATCACACGTTCGTGCCACTGCGCCACGATAACTTTTATAAAATAAAAAAAAAAAATTAGCTTCACGCTGTATCCCGCACACAGCAGGGTAGGCAGAGGGAACCTAGTGTTAAGACACTCCGTTCCCCACTTTCTGCCGAATTCTGGAGGCATTGCGTGTTGAGTGGCGGAACTCAACGCCGCGTTTTGCCTCGACACCAGAGCGAAGAAATGGAAGTATAAATTTAAGTAAATATTTCATCTTCTCGAGTGGGAATCGAACCCAGAACCAGTCGGTTTTGCAGTCACACCTCGTGCCGCTGCACCACGACCGGCCTCTATTTTATCAAATAATAACATTTTGTTGTTAAGTTATATTCATACGTACGGTGACGGATCTTGGAGATACAAAGCCATTTGTAAATAAGATTTATTGTATAAATCTAAATTGTAACCGGCAATAGACAAATTTATCTAAGAACCACAATTAATGCAATGGTTAAGTTAGTCTGAGTCGTGGTTAGTAAATAAGATTGGGTACTATCCTTGTTCATTGTAGTTAAAGGTAGATTTGATATAATTATATAAGTAAAAGATAAAAATTCGGCAGAAAGTGGGGAACGGTGTATCTTAACACTATGTTCTCTCTGCCTACCCTGTTTTGTACAGAATATACAGTGTAACTAAAAAAACGGAATAATTCCAACCAATGTGAAAAATCAAATTAAAAGTGAATTAAAATTCAAAGTAGTATATGTAAACAAAGTGCATTCGTCCAGTTTTTCGTTCTCCGCGGCGTAGTGGGTGCTACGAGAATGTAAATGGAGCTATCAATATTCATTGACGGCAGCGTCAATAATTGAGTCTTGGCTCACAGTGAACTCCGCCGTGTACAGACTTATTTCGAAATACAAAAAAATATATATACACATATATACTCGACTAGACGTTTTACCGCAACTTTTCCTGCTCAATATAAAAGATTTTCAGTGCTATTACTTATTTATTTAGTTTAGTAGAGACCGGTTGTGGTGCAGGGGCACAACGTGTGACTGTAAACGTGACAGGTTGTGGGTTCGATTCCTACTGAAGGAAATTAAATATTTAATATTTTCATTTCTTTGCTCTGGTGCCGAAGCCAAGCATTCACACCATTCACCACTCAACGCGCAATGCCTCCAGAATTCGGCAAAAAATGGGAAACAGATCTTTATAATAGGTTCCCTGCTGTGTGTGGAATACAGAATGACGAAAAAAAAATCATAAATTGAATTATTCCAGAAAAAAATAATATATAATATAAATAATAAATTTAAGATATACATTTGTATACAATTTCATCTTAAACTAAAAATATATTCAGTTATAAAGATATAACAAATGACGTACGGTACAGAAGTTAAATTCATATTAGACCGAGTTTTGGATATACAGTCATGAAAATACGTATGAAAGGACAATATTCATAAATCTTAAGGGACTTGGTCTTTTGTCTTCGCCCTCTTTTTCTTAGTGTTAATAAATTGAAAGAACGTGGGGATTTGTATTCCATAGAGTCATTTAAAAAGTTTTTTATAAAAGAAAAACACTATGTTTACAAAGAATATAATATAAAAATACAGAATATTTACAAAAATATATGTATAAGTAGTAGTACTCTTTTATGAATTTACTAAAGCTGATATAGCTGTAGAGGCTTAAAAACATTAGTAAAACGAATGTCCATAGTAGATATTTTTTTATATCGTAAAGGAGGTGGAAAATCGTGGGTACAAATATAAAGAGTTGAGATATAGTATAAAAGATTTGTATTTTTTTTTATAATATAATTATAATATTAGTATAGCAATATAGATTGCCTAAAAGGCCAATTTAAAATTACAATACACTACCTGTGTAGTAGTCATGAACTATGAAGTGAAGAACGACCGAATTTGTCAATAATTTCTCCAACACTTCAAAAATGTAAGAATGTATGAATTGAAAAATTAGGGAAAAAAACGCTACCTTCTTTTATAAACTATGCAAATTTTCTTATACAACAACAGCCTACTTACAGTTGAATCATATTTCACCAAAAACAAACATTTAAAGATTATACTTTAAATGCGTTATTTGATTTCCTCTTATTTCTTTTAAACTTGTTAGATCTAATCGACCTTGTACGAGGTGATTCTATAATTTTTATTTTAAGTAATCCCAGAAAAATATGTAGATGTATGAACAGAACAGTTTTTTCGTATAAAATAAAAAGGAAATATTTAGATTTTTATCTTCATCTATCAAACCATGCAGGACATACCAAAAGTCATTTTATATTCAACTTTTTTATTTATCGAATGCGTGTATAATGATCTAAATGTATAATATTTATAATGTATAATTACTAGGTACTAGGTATAATCAGTCGATGCAATAAATCTATACAGCAATAAATATTATCTTTCAAATTAAATCTCTGTTTACTCGCACTATTATTCGAAACAACCACAAAAATTATACTTAATTTAAATACCGCCTATAATAATTAATTCGAGTATTCAAATGGAGTGTATGATATCGATATTAAAATATATATTGCACTAACATAAATAATGACTTGATACCATCGAATTTTAATACAGCCTAAAAGGAATTCACAGCTCCAATTTACTAGTGATGTCCAGATTGTTGATCGATAAATGTAGCAATTATTTCCAACAAACCACATAAGGGAAACAGCCACGTTCAATCACATATTATACGATTCGTATGCGAAACGGCTGCGTGAGTGCGATAAGTTTTAACTACCCTCAAAGAGCTCATTGGCAAAAAGCGTAAAGATTATTACTCTTATATGAGAATATTTTTTATGATTTTCCCGTTCGTGGAAATATCATAAATGGAAAAGATTTCGTAATATGATACAAGAAAATAAGGAAATTGAAACGCGATGTCTTTAATATTGTATGTTGCCGAACAATAATTAATAAAAAACAGCGAGGGGAAGCCTCTTGAAATTCTTATTATTTTTATCTTATTTTCAGAAATAAAATATAAGTGTATTAAATGCTCAATTACATAAGATATAAAGTTTAAATATTTGTATTTTACCATTTTTTATAAAGAAAAGAACTCGTAATGTATTCTGTTTTTATCTTGAATTAAAAAATTAAACCAAGACTCTTAAGATTCTTAAGAATTGTTAATTTAAAGTTTATTTGTGTGATAAAGAATAATGCAAGTGCTACATTACTTTTTAGTTGTTCAGTATTTGCTTAGTAACTATTGATTATTATCTACTGTATATACCTAGATTTAGACAAAAGTATGTAAAATATCGAATACATATACATGAAATAAATAGACATGAAGCCTGTCGTTGCGCAGTGGCACAGAGTGTGACTGTAAAAGCGACTGGTTGTGCGTTCGATCCCCACTCGAGGAGATGAAATATTAACTTAAATTTATATTTCCATTTCTCCGCTCTAGTGTCGAGGACAAGCACGGCGTTGAGTTCTGCCACTCAACACGCAATGCCTCCAGATTCGACCGAAAGTGGGGAACGGAGTGTCTTAAACACTAGGTTCCTTCTGCCCACCCTGCTGTGTGCGTGAAGCTGATTTTGATTTTGATTTTTAAATATACATACTGTATAAATTTCGTACTTAAAGTGCCGTGCATTTTTCGTTTTTAAATATTTATTTTACATGTAAATTTTGTTTTAAGTTTGTTGAATATTTCACGGAAATTGGGTTGAATCGGAAAACTGCCGTTAACTATTGAATTATAGTGGAATTCTCATTCGCTTCGAACATTTCACTTAGTTGAAGATGTAATGAGTTTTTAGTTAGCTTCGATTTAGCTTTATATAAGTTTTTATTTTTTTAATTGGTAAAACTGGTGCAATAGGTTTAAAATAAAAAAATATTTGTAGTGTATGGCGTGGTATTTTAAGTTAATATTAAACAAGTGCTTTAATATGTATAGACAGGTATTATGTATTTGGGTTAGTCGTGGCGCAGGAACACAAAGTGTGACTATAAGCCGAGTGGTTGTGGGCTCAATCCCCATTTGAGGAAATGGAATAGTCATTCAAAATTTATATTTAAATTTCTTCGCTCTGGTGTCGAGGCAAACTCAGGAAGTGGGGAATTGAGAGTCTTAACACTAGGTTCCCTCTTAAACTAAGTGATTTGCAAGTAAGGAAAGGAGTTATCCTTTTCTCCTGAATTCTTAATGCATATCACGTTACCAGAGGGACGTCAATGAAAATATAAAACAATTAATTCGTTCAAGTGAGAATCGAACCAATAACCGTCGCATTAACGATCACACGCTCGTGCCACTGCGCCACGACGACTTTTATGTTATCAAATAATAACATTTTGTTGTTAAGTTATATTAATACTTACGGTGACGGATCTTGGAGATACAAACCCATTTGTAAATAAGATTTATTGTATAAATCTAAATTGTAACCGGCAATAGACAAATTTATCTAAGAACCACAATTAATGCAATGGTTAAGTTAGTCTGAGTCGTGGTTAGTAAATAAGATTAGGTACTATCCTTGTTCATTGTAGTTGAAGGTAGATTTGATATAATTATATAAGTAAAAGATAAAAATCGAGGCCAGCCGTGGCGCAGCGGCACAAAATGTGACTGTAAAACCAACTGGTTGTGGATTCGATCCCGACTCGAGGAAATGAAATATTTACTTAAATTTATACTTCCATTTCTTCGCTCTGGTGTCGAGGCAAAGCGCGGCGTTGAGTTGCGCCACTCAACACGCAATACTTCCAGAATTCGATGGAAAATGAGAAACGGAGTGTCTTAACACTAGGTTCCCTCTGCCTACCCTGTTTTGTGCGGAATATAGAGTGTAACTAAAAAAAAGGAATAATACCAACCAATGCGAAAAATCATATTAAAAGTGAATTAAAATTCAAAGTAGTATATGTAAACAAAGTGCATACGTCCAATTTTCGTCCTCCGCGGCGTAGTGGGTGCTACGAGAATGTAAATGGAGCTATCAATATTCATTGACGGCAGCGTCAATAATTGAGTCTTGGCTCGCAGTGAACTCCGCCGTGTTCAGACTTATTTCGAAATACAAAAAAATATATATACACATATATACTCGACTAGACGTTTTACCGCAATTTTACTTGCTCAATATAAAAGATTTTCAGTGCTATTGTAGGTTTGGTACTGTAAACGTGACAGGTTGTGGGTTCGATTTCTACTGAAGAAAATGAAATATTTAATATTTTAATTTCTTTGCTCTGGTGCCGAATTCACACCATTCACCACTCAACACGCCACTCCAGAATTCGCCAAAAAATGGGAAAAGAGTGTTTTTATAATAGGTTCTCTACCCTGCTGTGTGCGGAATGCAGCGTGACGAAAAAAAAACATAAATTGTAAAGTATTCCAGAAAAAAAAACATGTAAGATATGTAATAGGTACATTTGTATACAATTTAATCTTAAACTAAAGATATATTCATTTGTAAAACGTACCAAAAATATAACAGATGACGTATGGTACAGGAGTTAAATTCATATTAGACCGAGTTTTGGATATACAGTCATGAAAATACGTATAAAAGGGCAATATTCATAAATCTTAAGGGACTTGGTCTTTTGTCTTCGCCCTCTTTTTCTTAGTGTTAATAAATTGAAAGAACGTGGGGATTTGTATTCCATAGAGTCATTTAAAAAGTTTTATAAAAGAAAAACACTATGTTTACAAAGAATATAATATAAAAACACAGAATATTTAAAAATATATATGTATAATTGGTAGTACTATTTTATTTATTTACTGAAACCGTTAATACAATTATAGAGGCTTAAAAACATTAGTAAAACAAATGTTCATAGTAGATATTTTTTTATATCGTAAAGGAGGTGGAAAATCGTGGGTTCAAATATAATGAGTTGTGATATAGTAGGTATAAAAGATTTGTAATTTTTTTCAAAAAATCTAATCAAATCAGCTTCACGCTGTATCCCGCACATAGCAGGGTAGGTAGAGGAAACCTAGTGAACACTCCGTTCCCCCACTTTCTGCCAAATCTGGAGGCATTGCATGTTGACTGGCAGAAATCAATGCCGCGCTTTGCCTCGACACCAGAGCGAAGAAATGGAGTACTCCATTTCTTACGTTGTAAAATATTTGTTCATTTCAATTAAGTCTAAGTATTTCAACGCAGTATAAATAAAGAAAATATCAATTAATTATTGGAAAAACCAAAAAAAATCCATTTTGAATCGATTAAAATCAATCATATTTTAAATGTGATGTGACAGCTGATTGACATTGTCTAATGATATTTGCATTTTTTTTCTTTACTCATTTCGTTCGTTTCGTTGCGTTTTAAGTGTTTGTTTGAAATTAACGACTACTTTACTGCTTTTCTATGAACTTGTTCTATGAACAAAGGTTAAGTTCAGTTAACCTCATTTTAACCAAATTTCTAATAACTCAGCTCTCAGATTCCCAAAACTGATGATAATCATGCCAACTTCATTTTCTTATAACCTCAACTTCCTATATGTACGATACAAAAACAGAGATGAGATTTACAAGAAAAATAAAAAAGAGATAATTGCTGTTTTAATCAAATAAAACAAAAGATAACAAAATAAGTAAATACAATATTTAAAACAATTACAATTTATAATGTAGAGTAAGCAATTTTTGGTAGAATTAAAAAAAAAAATATCTTCCATGGTCCATTTATCAAAGATTAAAGACTATATTACAAAATGCTAATAAAATGTTAATGTTTATGAAATATTCAACTTACGACATTGTAAAAAATAATTCACATTGTTAGAAATATCAAAAACCATTTCATTCGAATATTACTACGATACCCCTGACGCGTTACTTTTTAATTAAAACAAGCAATTTTGGCACTCGCTACGAGCCACGTTTAGTAAGACTTTTATTACTCCACTTTAGTATAATATCTGTTTTTATGTATAAGTTTGAATTTGAAATTGCAAATATTACAAAAGAGAGCTTTAGGCTGAAACAATAGAAGATTTTTTTTAATTTTACATTTGAATAATAAAAAGAAATATATTTTTAGAGGTTTGTATGTTAAAAATTTAATTAAATTAGCTTCACGCTGTATCCCGCACACAGCAGGGTAGGCAGAGGGAACCTAGTGTTAAGACACTCCATTCCCCACTTTCTGCCGGATTCTGGAGGCATTGCGTGTTGAGTGGGAGAACTTAACGCCGCGCTTAACCTCGACACCAGAGCGAAGAAATGAAAATATAAATTTAAGTAAATATTTCATCTCCTCGAGTGGGGATCGAACCCACAACCAGTCGGTTTTGCAGTCACACCTCGTGCCGCTTCGCCACGACCGGCTTCATTTAATGTATTTACGCAACAGTACATTTTTTGACGCGATAACGTCTTTTAAATCGATGAACGCCGACTGCACATACATAGAAAAGCATGACTCATTGTCACGTTCCATCTGACCTGAGCGTGTAAGCGAGAACGTGGAAAAGCGATATAGACACAAACTATTACCATTTAAACATAATTTTGCTATTTTATTAAAGTAGAATTATTAATGATAGTAGTATAACTAAAATCAAACACATTTGCCTCATTTCAAAGTTCCAAAGCACTAGGATCATATTGTACAAGCTCGAAGCATCCAGATTTCAATAGTAGAAGTTTCACCGTAACATTGTAATCTGAACTAAATGCTAATTTATTAATATTCTGGAATTGCTATAATATTTTGGTACTGATATGATAATTATAATATTATTACGATGTTAGTAATTTAGCATAAACGTGGCTAATTTGGGACTAGTTCTGTTTTCTTATTAGCTTTACTTTTTTTCTGCTTATTCAGGGGTAGTCGGAGGGAACCTAGTTTTAAAATACTTCCTTACCTATTTTCCACCCAATTGAATTGCCCTGAGCAGAAATAGAACTTACAATGGTAATATTTGCAATCATAGGCTGCCATTGCCTCAAATCATAATAAAAGGATCAAATTCTTCTAGCTAAATATTTCTATCTATATGTACCTAATTTCATTACAGATTTCAGCGGACAGTAAAAAATCTTGAAATAATGTATCTATTAAAAAAATACAAAGTAATAAGAGATAGTATTTAATATTTCCATTTTATTCGCTATGGTGTTGAGGCTAAACGCGGCGTTGAGTTCCACCACTCAACACGCAATGTCACCAGAATTCGACGGTAAATGGGCCAAGGAGTGTCTTAACACTAGGTTCCCACAGCCTACACTGCAAAATACGGGATACAGCGTGAAGCTAATATTTTTATATTTCATTTTTTTTAAAAATCCAAACTAATAGCAGCAAATACATACATATAATCTAGAGAACCCAACATCGCAGTTAGCAAATAAAGCCAGCTATAAATCTCAAAGTTTGACTTGACAATTTACATACAAAACATGTTGCATTCACCGAACTTTTATGTCCCGGGTCTCCTCTGCACGGTAAATATGCAAATACTTCTATCAATATTCATCGATCGCAGGACAATAATTGAGTCTAGTATCGCAACCAAGTTCATTCGACGGCTTTTCTTTTTGTCCGTAGATATTTCAATAATACTTTTGTGTTAAAGTTAAATCAAGTTTTCTATTATGTTTTTAAGATTTCGTTGTATTTTTTTGTTATAATTAAGTGTAATATACGTCCGAACTAATAATTTACTTTATATCTTTTTTTTAGCTGAACACTGTATCCCGCACACAGCAGGTTAGGCAGAGGGAACCTAATACTAAGTTCCTTCCTACGTTCCTAATTTTCTCTTCTGGAAGTATTGCGTGTTAAGTAGCCGAACTCAACGACATACTTTGCTTCGACAACTTTTTAAATTACTTTATGGAAAACAAATCCCATGTTTTTTCAATTTATTAATATTAAGAAAAAGAGGCAAAGACAAAAGACCAAGAAAAAGAAGTCCCTTAAGATTTATGAATATTGCCCTTTTATGCGTATGTTCATGACTATATATCCCCAAACCTCGGCCTAATATGAAATTAACTCCTGTACGTACGTTTTCTGTTATATTTTTGGTACATACATAAGTTATACAAATAAATTAATATATTTCTACTTTAAGATTTTTCTGGAATAAATCAATTAACGAAATAATTTTGTTGTAGTACCGCAACTTTACCTATCCAATATAAAAGTTTTCAGTACTCTTTTAAGTTTTTCAGTTAATTATTTAGTTTAGAAGAGGCCGGTCGTGGTGTAGAAGCACAATGTCAGATCGTAAACGCGACAGGTTGTGGGTTCGATTCCCACTCGAGGAAATGAAATAGTTAATATTTTCATTTCTTCACTCTGGTGTCGAGACAAAGCGCGGCGTTGTGTTCTGCCACTCAACACGCAATGCTTCCAGAATTCAACAGAAAGTGGGGAACGGAGTGTCTTAGCACTAGGTTCCCTATGCCGCTGTGTACGGAATACAGTGTGAAGCTTATTTATTTATTAATTATTTATAGACGTATTCACGTCAATATGATGTATATCTCTCAGAAACTTACTGGCGACTCGACGTCGAAGAGAGTATGATATAACATACCGTTTATACTGCGGAATTCGGTCATAACCTCTTAAACATATGGAGTGGTATTTTATTATTGCATTCTGGAGTTATTTAAAGACGTAGTATATTCCAAATCCCCGTTGTATTACATTATTCTTTCCATTCCTTTTAAATATTTCCTTTTGAAAAGATAATCTAATACCAAGTTCTGTATGTCCGAATTATTACAAGATTCCGTTTTAAATAACATAAGCAAACACATTTTTTATAACTTCACTTGAGATTAGTTCTGGCGCAGGGCACAAGCGTGTGACTTGAATGGCGACATTTCATGGGTTCGATTCCCACTTGAGAAAATTAAATATTTAATATTTTCATTTCTTCACTCTGGTGTCGAGACAACGCGCAGCGTTGAGTTATGCCACCCAACAAGCAATGCCTCCAGAATTCAGCAGAAACTGGTGAGCCGTGAGAGGTGAGTGTCTTAACACTAGGATAATATTTCCATTGCTACAAATAGTAGCGTGAAGCTGAAAAAAAAGCTGAGAAATGTTTATAATTTTAATATAAATTAGTATACATAATATTTCAATAAGAACTATTGGAGTCAAGGGCAATCACTAGATTATTTTTATATATTGTAAATAAAATAAAAAAAACATAACATTATCTTTCATATATTAGTAGTTTAAGTAACAGTATGTATGTAACGAATATCAGAACTATTTTGGATCGCATTAATCACTTACGGGAGTGGATCGATTAGGAAATACATTTAAGCGACGACGACTAAAACTAACATGTTAAATTTGTATGTAGATTTATATACAGAAAGAAGCCTACACAATTTCGCCTCTTCTTTTATTAACTTACTAAATAATTCACCATTGCATTCTTTTAAGTTTTAATTATAAAGTGAAATTTTAATTTAAAATGATCTTGACCTAATACCTTAACACTTCTATTGAAATATTGATTGATATGAGCAATTGTGCATATTTTATTTAAATAATTTATTAAGTGGGGAAGAGAGTGTCTTAACACTTGGTTCCCTCTGCCTACCCTGCTGTGTGCGGGATACAGCGTAAAGCTGATTTTATAATTAATTAACAGTAAATAGTATAACGTTTCTTTCTATTAAAATAAACGACATTCAGAACAATAAACTCAGACGATAGACTTGTAATAAATTCGTCACGAAGCGCATCAAAGCCTTAATTAAGATACGGCCGCACCGATCCCTCGGAAGCGACCGAAGTTGAGCAGTTTGCCGTTTGTCTTGGACTACTTGGACAGTAAAGTAACTAGTCAAACAGAGTGCGGCCTCGCCAGCTGAACGCCGCCAGTTCTGATTTACTG